>JANUWF010000792.1:0-95602 GCA_026120185.1 Voacanga thouarsii | reverse complement strand
ACCCCTTGTCCTTTGGACGAGGCGACATCCCCGACCCTGGCGGGCCTAGGTAGCGGGGTGTTACATTTGATATATTGCATCAATAACTTATGATTTCTCATATATGACTATCTCAGGATTCCATTCATGAACTACACTATCTTCTAGCATAGTAGAAAGGAAACGGCAAAAAATAGAACAAAAATAGAGAAAGAACAGAGTGTACCTGGTGCCAGGTGGGCCGAAGGTATTCGGCGCTAGGTATGCTCTGGGGGCAGAAATTCCGTATGAGGAATTAGGGCTTATCGAAGGATTTTAGTATTTTCTTATTCCTACTTGGCCAAGACTTCCTTAACCATGAAATTGGCATCCAAGAGGCCTATCAAAGCACAAGAGAATACAAGGGTTTGACATATACAACATAGAGAGGTGAATTAAAGGGCAGGAATTCTGATTCTCTCATTAAAGGAGGTGTTCACACAAGTCAAGGAGGATTGTCAAAGGGAATGTTCAAGGAAGAAGAAAAAGGCTTGTCTATGAATACTTTCTTTTCTCTTTGTCTTCTTTTTCATTATCAATGATGTCTTCAATGCTTTTATTATAATTTAACATTATTTTGGGATTCATGATTTATGCATCAATTTAACTACTTGATCAATTTTCTATCATTCTTGGTGTTTGATTATTTAATTTTAAAGGTTGATGGAATTAGATTTATGTCTAATGGACTTGGGAAACGAAGTTAGATTAAGTTTAATTTAATCAATACTACATACTTGTTAAATTTTAATAGACTTGGGAAATGAAGTTAAGATCAAAGAACTTATGTAATCAAAGGTTAGTAATTTCGCCTAGAGTATATGGTTGTTGACTAATTTCATGTCTATAAGGAAGTATGTTTAATGCATCATTTGGTTATGTTGGTTTGATTGGATAATCTGCTAATTTAATCAAAGGGTAGTGATTCCAGGGATTGGGAAAGAAATAGAATCTATATAAGTGAATTCAAGACTTGGAAAACGATTGAACTTTACTTTATATTCCTTTATGATATCAAGATGATGATGAATTGAGAGAGTTGTTAAGTAGGTCATTGTCAGTTTTTCTAGGACAAGTGTTTAAATTGCTTAAACTTGCACCCTCAAGTTGTATATATTTCTTTTATTTTTCTTTTTATTCTTTTCTCACTTCAATTTGGGTCGATTAAATAATAAAAGAAAAGTGATTAGTGTGTACTTGTTCCTTTGAGGATCGATACTCATTAATTCCCTATACTATGCTTGTGATGAGTATACTTGCTTTTATGCGTATTTTGAGATTAATGTTTTAATTAAAACTTGATTAAGAGATGGATTTAAAATTAATGATTTTATATACCAAAAATTTATGCATTAAGTTTTTTGGCATTATTATCGGGGAATAATATCATGAAAGCTTGGATTTTATTGCTTTAACCATATTAATATATTTATATATAAATATGTAAATATGTATATATGTCCCTTGTATGACTAGGTGTTATGTTCTGTTTGCTTGTATACTTGTACTTTAATGTCTCTGTATGTTGCAATTCCTTGTAACTTAATTTGTAAACGTAACCTAACCATTTAACTTGTAAATTCTATAATCTCAAAAATTTTCTGTCTTATGTAGACCTTGCTCTTAATTTATGACCAGACGATCTAAAGCTGAGATTGTCAACCTTGATCCAGAAATCAAGAGAACTCTCACTAAGGTCCGGAAGGTTATAAGTGAAAGGGTAAGGAAAGCAATAGAGGTAAATCAGCCTAACGATTGTGGTAACGGTGGAGCTAACAGGCAAGTTATGAATGACTTTGTAAAATTAGTAATCTCGGGTACAAAATCTAGTATCGCACAGCCTATGATAGAGACCAACAATTTTGAGATGAAACCCAATGTGATCCAAATAATATAGGATATCATCCAATTTGATAGGTTACCCTAGAGATATGTAACACATTTAAGATGAATGTTGTTTTTGATGATGCCATCAAGCTAAAACTCTTCCTTTTTTTCCTTGATAGATCGAGCAAAATCATGGCTAAAATCTTTGCCCACCAAATCCATTACTACTTGGAACGTGTTAGTTGAAAAATTCTTGGCTAAATATTTCCCACCAGCTAGAACTTCCAAACTTAAGATTGACATTTTTGCTTTCCAACAATTAGAGGCCAAAAACCTTTATGAGCGTTGGGAGAGGTTGAAAGAGATGCTGAGAAAATGTCCTTACCATGGATTCAAGTTTGGGATGCAAATGCAGATCTTTCATAGTGGGTTGAGTTTCGCTTCAAGGCAATTAGTGTATACATCTGTAGGAGGTTCCATCAATTCTAAAACTCCAGAAGAGGTATTCAATCTAATTGAAAATTTGACAATAAATAACTATGCCTGAGGGAGTTCATGGTCTAGAGCTCGTGTACATAGAGTGCATAAGGTGGACGCAATGGTGACGTTAGAATCAAAGATGGAAGCACTCACCCAGAAAATGGATCAATTGGTAATGCCTTTTTCCCAAGGGCAGGTAATGAGTGTGACTTGTGATTTTTGTGGGGAAGGGTATCTAAACCATGAGTGCTAAAATATAGGGTCTTCACAAGAGGCATTGGAACAAGCGGCGTTTGTACGTAATGGTCGGCAAGGTAATAATCCCTACAGCAATACTTACAACCCAGGTTGGAGGAATCACCATAACTTTTCTTGGAATAACCAAAACCAACCTCGACAATCTTCTACGAATTTCGGGATGCAAAGGACTCAACCACCTCTGCCATACAATGCCCCACCAGCTAAACCATCCTTGGAGGAAATGGTTGCCAAACTAGTAAGTGGGACGGAAAAAGGGTTCCAAGGAATTGATGCGACCATGAGAAACTTGGAGGCATCCATGCAAAATATGGAGGGTCAAATTGGACAATTAGCTAAACTCCTTGGTGATCATCAATCAGGAACACTGCCAGGCAACACGGAGACCAGCCTATGGGACCAAGACCGTGGGAAACGCTGATTTTTGAACTGCTTTAGTTTTTGCTGAAGAATCTTTTTAATTCTCGTCTATTTTCATTTATTTAGCCATAAGACTGCATGCTTCACATGCTTAGTCTTTATTTTTATTAAAATTCATCTTGGAAAAAAAAAAGTGATTTTACTTTCACTCCTCTCAAATTTTCTCTGAATCCATTGCCGGGTTCATCTTCAAAACACTGTCAGATCACTTTCTATACCTCCAAAACACACAATCTTCATTTTTTTTCTTGAAAGTATAGATCAAAACAAGGAAAAATCCAAACTTTTCACCCAAAACCTATTTTTCAATCCTTTCATTGGGAGCACAATTTCTTCAAACTTTTGCATAGAATGCATTGGAGAACATTATGGTATGAATTTTCTACACTTTCTACGCTTAAGTTTTTTCTTATGAATTTTGGGTATTTTTCTATGCATTTTTGGGCAAAAATTCTTGAATACTTTCTAGTGAAGAATTTGATTGTCATAATTGTTTTCGTTGAGCTTGCATTGGCATGAGAATATTATGGACACTGCTTTATGATTAATGCCATTGATAGTTTACATTTTTTTTTTTTTGAAGTCATTGAGCACGCATGCTTTGTGATTAGGTTTTGGTATAAAAGATTTGTTTAAATGTTTCACTTAGCCTTATGTTGATAAGCTTTGCATTATGATATAAATGGTATGGCTGATTGAGCGTTGTGATTTTAGGCTAAATATGATTTCCTTAAGCTATATTGAACATTGTGGATATGATCAAACTAGTTGAGAAGGTGTTTTGATTGGCATATGTCTTATTTTCTTGCGGGTTTGTAGGAGGGCATTGAGTAGTGTTGACTGAATATCTTGAGATGTTTTGTGTTGACTGATGGTGGTGTTGTATGGTGTTGTGATTGTGAGGTGATTGAGAGTTGAACATTTGTTATAAAGAGTGACTTAAGAGCCCCGTACTTTTATGTTTTTATCATATTTCTTCATCCTCTCATCATGTCTAGACGGCCTAGAGGGTTAGCACCGAGGGCTAAGAGAGCTCGAGAGGCATCTTCATCTACACCTTCTTTCGAGCCTCCACCTACCCAACCTATCCAATTTTTTGATCTTATGTGCCAAATCTTATATGACATGCACCAACACAATAAATTTATAGTAGAAAAGCGATACAAGTCATTTTTAGACAATTTCCTACAGCTTTCTACTATGTTTAGGTGCTTGGGGTGGGAGCCCGTCATTAGAATGGAAAGTCCTTATTGTCCTGTGCGCGTGTGAGAGTTTTATGCCAATATTCAGGACAAAAAGAAAAATACTCTCCAAGTCATCTCCACCATGGTCAAACGGATTCCCATTAAGTTTGACAGTGCTAGACTAGCTAGAATTTTAGGAATCTCGGATGAGGGACTATGGATAGCTGTGGACCATAATAACCAAATGATCATCTCTGAACTTACTTGGGATGTGGGGGCTGTAAGGGCTAGTTTTCGTATGAGGATAAAATGAGAAATAGGTCAATATCAATATTACTCTAACAATAACCTTGAGGCTCAATGGCGTGCCCTAGTCTATATATCTTCTCTTCCAATGTCTATCTCAAGGCTAGTGGGTTCAAGGAGTCTAGGATACTCGACCTTTATATTCTAGATAGAATGAGGAGCCGTGAGCCTATTCCTCTTGCTCCAATTATTATTAACTCCATGAGAGAGGTTGTGGCCTCTAACATGGCAGCCAAAGCCCTCAAATTCCCTTTGGTTATTATACGTATTTTGAAAGACTTTGGAGTCTGTCTGGATGGAGAGTTGAGTGAGTCCACTACTGACCGCGACCTCATGATAGAGCATGCTTTGGTTCAATATGTGTATCACTATGATGAGAAGGAAAAATGGTGGAAGAGGCCATATGAGGTGCATTATCCCAGAAGGGAGGAGCTTCCCCCTGATAAGGGGGACGAAAAGGTGCCACCTGCTCAACCAGCCCCTTGTGCCACTAGTTCTCGTTCATGCACTGATTTTGAAGCACGAATAGAGGCATAGATGGAGAGCCAAATGACTATCCTCCTCCAGCTCCATGATTCTATTGTTGACATTCGTCACCACTCTGATGTCCAAGATCAAAAGCTGGCCGCTTTGATCCAACACGTTACTGGTGCATCTTCCAGTTGCGGAGCTGGCAATGGTGACAATGATAATGATGAGGATGAATTTTGACTCACTCTTTTGTATTTTATTTTCTGTTATTTTTTTTCTTATAAATTTTAATGACCTTTACTAGCATGTAGATGTACTAGCTTGTAGGTATCTTTTCTTTTCTTTTTCGTTGCCTTTATCTTAATTTTTTATTTTTATTTATTTTTCTAGATTTATGTTTTCTTTCTTTTATTTTTTATCTTTTAGTAGGTACTCTTATGCTGACCCTTCTTTGAGGTGAATTAAAACCTGGTGGCACGACAATATAATGGGAGAATCTTCTTCACTTTATTCTTCTTCTTTATTCATCCAGGTCTTCTTGGTTATATTTTTAGTATTCTATCTTTGGCCATTGAGAACAATATCCAGTTTAAGAGTGGGAGGGGGGAGAATAAAGGTTGAAGAAGTTCTTTTCCATATTATTTGCTAAATATATTTTGTGTTTGTGATAACTTTTTTTTTTTTTTTTGAAAATTTCAGTGGTTTCATTGTTAAGCAAGGTTGTAATTTTTTTTCTTACTTGGATATTAGTTTTGTTATTCCTTAGATGGATTATGACGAAATTAATTTTATTGGAAAAGATATTTATCAAGACTTGAGAATTTTGATTAATCTTATTTATGCATTGGTGTTTGAATATTATTTGACTTATCTAATTAGAATATAGAAGATATGATGAATATAAGAAGAGTTTATTGGCTAACTCTTATATTATGAGTTTAAATCTTGCTAGCTTTGAGTTATGATGAAAAAAAAAATGTGAGTTGTGAAAAGATCTTTGCAAGGAAAGATTGAGGAGAATGCTTAAAATTTTGATTTGAGTTGAAGAGAAAAACAATGAGTGGGAAGAATACTATTGTTGGTGTGAATTTAGGAGAAAAAAAAAAAAAGGCTCTTATTAATGATCGTTGAAGACCTTTAGCTAAAAAGGGGGTCAATATAAGGAGAAGTAGCAAGTGAATTCGGTGCACTCTCTTGATGTTATCCCAAAGGCAAAAAGGTAAGTAAGAGCATAGAAGAAAAAAAGAATTGTTGAAAAAAATGATGAGTTGTGATTGTAAAGAGGGCGATATGTGTAGGGGTTAAAATCACCATTCTTTTCCTAGTTATTTGAGGTCTCTTTAAGATACATTTATTATAATAATTAAGCATATACAGTATGTGAAGAAAAATCCATGCACTTGAGGCTATCAATTCCCTAAGTCATTGAAAAATTTTGAGAGAGAAAAATTTGTTGTGCTTTCCTCACATCATAACTTGAGTGTGCAATTTTTGGATTTATAATGCTTGAGTTGGTAGATGGCTTGACCTATGTAATTCATGTTATTTATATTTTTACTTGAAGAGTGAAATAATTTTATTAAACTAAGGTATGCACTTGATTAATTTGACTTCAAGAGGTTTGTGATGTCTTGTCCAATGTTTCAAAGTTTGAAATTGCTTTCAAAGGGTACAAATGACAAAGGTTGTATCTAAAGTTAGAAAGGAAGATATGATCTTTGCTATGATGAAGAAACTTTTAAATGAGAAAAAAACTTGCGTTGTCTTGATAATTTTTTCTTGGACTAAAGTGTTTTGCACGAGGACAAGCAAACGTTCAAGTGTGAGGATATGTGTAGGGGTTAAAATCACCATTCTTTTCCTAGTTATTTGAGGTCTCTTTAAGATACATTTATTATAATAACTAAGCATATTCCTTCTTATTTGACATTTTTCTTGTAAAAGATGTTTTTGACAAATATGTGTAGATTCAAGATAAAATCGAGCAAAAACTGCAAACAACCAAAATAGACCTGGCGCCAGGCCCAGCTAATGGACCAGGCATCGGGTCCATTCTACCCCCCCTCCCCCCCAGCAGTAGAGTTTGAGCAAGCTTCAGGGCTTTCCAGTACAGACCTGGCGCCAATTCTAGCAAATGTACCTAGATCTAGTTCTAGCAAGTGTACTTAACACCGGGTCCATTCTGTCTGCCAAGGAGAGACTGCTAAAAACAGAGCAAAAAATAGAGAAAGAATAGAGTGTACCTGGCACTAGGTGGATTGAAGGTACCTAGCACCAGGTATGCTCTGGAGGTGGAAATTCTATATGTGGAATTAGGGCTTATCCAAGGATTTTGGTATTTTCCTATTCCTACTCGGCCAAGACTTTCTTATCCACGAAATTGGCATATAAAAGGCCTATAAAAGCACAAGAGAATACAAGTGTTTGAGATATACAATATAGAGAGGTGAATTAAATGGCAGAAATTCTAACTCTCTCATTAAAGGAGGTGTTCACACAAGTCAAAGAGGATTGTCAAAGGGAGTCTTCAATGAAAAAGAAAGAGGCTTGTCTATGAGTGCTTTCTTTTCTTTTTGTTTTCTTTTTCTTTAGCAATAATGTATTCAATGCTTTTATTGTAATTTAATATTCTTTTGAGATTCAGGATTTATGCATCAATTTATCTGCTTGATCGATTTTCTGTCATTCTTGGCGTTTGATTACTTAATTTTATAGGTTGATGGAATTAGATTTATTTTTAATGGGAAAGAAGTTATATTAAGTTTAATTTAATCAATGTTACATATTTGTTAAATCTTAATAGACTTGGGAAACGAAGTTAAGATCAAAGAACTTATGGAAATCAAATGTTAGTTAATTCGCCTAGAGTATAGGGTTGTTAGCTAATTTCATGTCTATAAGGAATTTTGTTTAATGCATCATTAGGTTATGTTGGTTTGATTGGGAAATTTGCTAATTTAATCAAAGGTTAGTGATTCTATGGATTGGGAAAGAAGTGAAATCAATATTAGTGAGTTCATGACTTAGGAAAGGATTGAACTTTACTTTATATTCCTTCATGATGTTAAGATGATAATGATTTGGAAGAGTTGTTAAGTAGGTCATTGTGAGGTTTTCTTTGTATAAACTTATATCCTTAAGTTGTATATATATATTTTTTCTTTTTATTCTTTTCTCACTTCAATTTGAGTCGGTTAAATAATGAAAGAAAAGTGATTAGTATGTACTTGTTCCTTTGAGGATCAATACTTGCTAATTCCCTATACTATGCTTGCGATGAGTATACTTCTTACACGTTTATTTTGGGATTAATGTTTTAATTAAAACTTGATTAAGGGATGGATTTGAAATTGATGATTTTATATACCCAAAATTTACGCATAAATTTTTCTACTCAAAATTAATCTCTAAAAAGAAAAATAGCTTATGAGAGTTCATATGATTCATTTTCTGTGAGTGCTAAAGGTGAAATAAGTGATTTCTATGAAATTTCTTGCTCAAGTAGAGGAGAATGTGATAGCTATAATGAGGAATAATGGGATTATGAAAAATATGAAGATGATTGCGAATTGTTGTATGATTGTGATGAAGGGCAAAGCACTAGTGGAGGTATGAATGATGGAAATAAAAAGGGAAGCTATAAGTGCATAGACTATGAGAGTGATGGATTTCTTATGGGAGGACCTCCAAAGAGAGCAAAGGGTAGATTGCAAAATTACTCAAATAATGGAGTTAAAAAAAAGACAGAGAATATGCAAAAGAAGAATGAGTATGATTGCTCTAATTGTTGGGGAAAAGGCCATTACTTTTACAATTATCTTAATGAGCCACAATGGAGGAATGATAAGTTGAAAGGTAGTAGAAATTCCACCTATAGACACACCAAAGCTACTTATCCCAACAAATTGACACATAAGAAATTTTATGGGGGACAAGATGATAAACGAAGGCATGTGAATGTTGAAAAATAAGTTCTAGAGGTTGAGAAGCAACCCTAAAGGAGAGTATACCTAAAGCAAACCACTTATGCCAATCCTCTACTTAATCAATAAAGAGATGTGAGAAAATAAAAACTTGGAGGGGTTAAAATAGGTAGTAAATGAGGAATTTTGATTGAGCCAATTTGTCCATTGATTGGAGTAGCAAGACGAGATGGCGATGCTTGTGAGGGTAACGAAGAAGATGAAATGCAAAGGAAAAATATTTTCTTTTCAAGGTGTCTTATCAAATAAAGACTATAAAGTATGCTTATTGATGGGGGAAGTTGCAAAAACTTGATTAGAGCTATATTGGTGGAGGAGTTAGAGCTAGAAACCATGAAACACGCTAGTCCCTACAAGCTTCATTGGTTGAATAATTGTGGAAAAGTGAAGGTGAACAAGCAAGCAAAGATTGAATTTGATATGGGGGATACCATGATAAGTGTTGTGTGATGTTTATCCTGTGCATGTTAGGCATATTTTGTCGGGGAGACCATGGATGTTTGATAGGGATGTAGTCCACAAGGGGAGGGAAAACACTCATACTTTGAAGATAGATGGAAAAAAGTGTACTTTAGTTCCCTTATCCCCTAGTGAGGTTAAGAAAAATCAAAATATTTTGAGGGAGAATGAAAACAAAAGGAGAGAAAAGAAAGAGATGAAGAAGATTAAGAGAAAAGAAATTGAGGGAAATACAAAAGAAGAGATTAGGAATCAAATTGAGAAGAGGAAAGGTGAGCAAGATAAAAATAGAGTGACCTCTTCAACTTTAAAAGAAAAAGAAATGAGGGACAAATAAGGGGTTGAGAAGGAAAAAGAGAGAAGAGGTAAAATAAGAAGAAAAATATGGGTAGTGAAAGGAGAAAATAACGAGCATGACAAAGTTCAAAAGACGACATTTTTTTTCTTCAACAAAATTCCTTGTATAAATTTTTATGTAGGTGACAATTCGAGGACGAATCATCACAAAGAATGGGGAAATAATAGGAATCGTCCCAGCCATGAAGGGCCAATCTGAAGAGTAGGGAAGAAGGATAAAGATACAACACATGACTCTATAGGTGAAACTCCTTTTCAAGAGACTTTAAGGTGCATTTCAAAATTCCAAGCCAAGGATGAAGAAGGTTGTCAAGCAATGGACGTTTAAAGAAGGGCCAAGAAGATTAAAACTTGGACAACAATTGGTATGGAGGGCCAAAGGAGCACAAGAGGGGGCTGAAGAGATAGGAAAAATAGGCTGTGTAGAGCCCAAAACACACCTGGAGCCAAGTTCAACAAAGCACCTAGCGCCAGGTCACCATTGGAGAAGAAAAGTTCCGTTTCCTGAACAAACCCTGCGCCAGGTCCACCCAAGCACCTAGCGCTAGGTCACTTCGGGCACGACCCATTTTTTCTTGTTTTGTTTTATTTTATTTTGTTCCCAATTTAATTCCTATGAATTTTGACTTGTAATAGGTATATTTTGGACTTACTTAGGAGATGAATGGTTGAGATTACATCTCCCATTTGCTAGGTTTAGTTTTTTATCTTTATATATGCTTCTTTACTCTTGTAGTAGATAGACTTTTGAGACTTAGAAAATTTTTGATAGAGAAACCAAATTCTCTCTAGAAGATAGTGTGTAAGGGGTAATTCCCATTCAAGACCAAAACAAAGGGCTTAGTTCCACCTTTGATTCAATGTCTTTAAACTTCAAAAGGATAATCTAAATCTCTTTCTTTATTCTTGGGTGCTAGTACTTCTCTAGTGTTCTTTATAGGCTGAGTTTTTGGGTGCTTTCAAATCCCATCTTTTTTTTTTCTTCTAATGTCTTGATAGATTAGGGTATTTAGGTGTTTTGAAGTAGGCTAGATTCACCAAATCTCATTGGGTTAAGTGCATTTGTATTTAGTTCATTTATGTGTGTAAATTTAATAAGGAATTGGGTGACCAACTCTAGGGTTCTTGTTCTTCAAAATCAAGAGGTTTTCACTTACCGTATCATACTCTTTTTCTAGAATTTGATCAATAAAGGGAAGTGAGAAATGATCCTTTCTTGTGGCTTCGTTTAACTTCTGATAGTCAATGCATATTCTCCAACCCGTTACAAGTTTAGTTAGTATGAGCTCATTTTTCTCAATTGAGAACCACAATCATACCTCTTTTCTTGTGAACCTCTTGGGTTGGACTCACCCACATGCCATCTAAGATCGGATACACAATGCTTGAATCCAAGAGCTTTATCACTTCGCCCTTAACCACCTCTTTTATTTTTGGATTTAGTCTTCTCTATAGTTGTACCACCAATGTAGCACCTTCTTCCAATAAGATCTTGTCTATGTAGAAAGAATGACTAACCTTCTTTATATCAGTGATCTTCCATGTTATAGCCTTTTTATGCTTTTGCAAAACTTGAACTACCTATAGCTTTTGTTCCTTCCCCCAATCTTTAGTAATGATAATTGGTCATTTGTTTCTTTATACCAAGAATACATACTCTAAGTGATTAGATAGCTCTTTCAACTCCAATTCAAGAGGTGTTCAATAGAAAGCCTCATTTTTCTAAGACTTGAATTCTCAGTTGTCTCAAAAACTTCTTATCTAATAATGCCCTCAGCATCCTCAACATACTCCACATGTGCCATGACTTTATGTACAACTTGTTCTTTTGTCTCGCATTCATCACCTTTTACCAAATGTGTAGCCCATGATGTTTCAATGAATAATTTTTGTGAGAAATCATTAGTACACTCATCAAGGATATCCACTACAAAATAAAAGTCATCTTGCATGGATAAACCCTTCATACTCTCAATTTCCCCCCATGAACATCTATACTAGCCTTAGCAGTGGCAAGAAAAGGTCACCCCAAAATTAAGGGAATTTTTTAATCCTTTGCCATATCAAGAATAATGAAATCCATATGAAAGATGAATTTATCTACTTCAACCAACAAGTCTTTTACAATTCCCCTACGATGATTAATAGATCAATCTACAAATTGGATACTCATGCTAGGAGGTGTTGGTTCCACTAATCTTTAGCTTCTTGAAAGTCACATAAGGCAACAAGTTGATGCTAGCTCCTAGATCAGCTAATGCAGTGCCAAAAAAACATTTCTAATCATGCATGGGATAGAGAAACTTTCTAGATCCTTTAATTTCTTTATTAGTGTCTTCTTGCTTTACATAATACCAGACATTCCTCATTTAGAGTTACCACAGATAGTTCTTCAAGCTTCCTTTTGTTGGACAAGATATCCTCGAAGAATTTAGCATACTTACGCATTTAGGCTAAAGCTTCTACCAAAAAGAGATTGATGTGCACTTGTTTGAATGATTCCAAAAAAATTTACGAAATTGCTTATTCTTTTTTTCCTTCTTAAGTCTTCTTGGATATGGAATTGGAGGGATGGAATTTGGAAGCTATTTGTTGATGTTTTTTTATTCAGACTGACCTAACGGCGCCATTGGTTCTCTATACATATTATTTTCTTCTACAAGCTATGTTTCTGCGTGATCAAGATTGTTTACTATTTCCAGTTGCTTCCTACTACGAAGTATAACTACCTTAGCCTACCCTTTTTCATTAAACTCTTCACTTCCATCTCAAATAGTCTATGCTAAATACCCAAGTTGATTCTCCTATTTAATCAATAAAGTATCCTGTGTTTTGAGCAGTTCATTTATTGTTTGGAAATGTGTATCAATTGTGATGGCAAAATCCACAAATAGATCTTTGATGGGTGGTTCCATTAAATACTCCCTATGTTCTACAAATTGAAGCAACTGAACTTTCTGATAGAAATTAGAAGACATTTGAATCACCTCTCAAAATGATAACTCTTCAGAAGTGATAAACCTTTTTAAATCAAAACCATGTCAATATTCTCAAGGAAACTCAAATAACTCTATGAACCATCAATTCTTGTATAACTTAACAAGTTTAACCAAAAATAAAACTAAGCAATCTACAATGAGCACTCACAAGAAATCAGCAAAACAACAACGAAGAATGATAGTTCACACAGTTGAAGTATTTTTACTAAACAAAACACTATCAAATTACTAACAAAAATAAATATTAAGCCTATAAACAAACTAAAATAACAATTAAATTAATGAAACTCAAGTGGTTTTATGATATTGACGTACGATCCCCGATATCGGTGCAAAAACCTTGTTGGAGTGCATGAATGATTTGTTCTATATGTACAAGATAGATCCAAAACTCAACTAAGTTTCGAAATAAAATACCAATTTAACTCACATGTACACACATTTTGGGCAAGTATACCTATCCTGTAGTATAGAGCGTAGTTGGTAAGTATCAAAGATCCTAAGGAAAGGATGCCAACTACCACTACTGTCTCCCAAATTTTATTATCCAATTAATCAAAATAAAGAAGTATAAACAACTAATTATCACAAGTCAAGTGGTCAAGAGTATCTCAAATAAAAATATACCTAATTTTCAAGACAAAACCAAGAGATTACTAATGCAAAATTAAAGTAGAGAACAAGGGATTGGCCATGCAATTAAAAAGAAATTCCCATTTTTATCCAAGAATCAACCATTATTCAACTTATCAATATCTAATTCAAGCACTGGCAAGATTTCACAAATAAATTGAAATTCACTCTTTCTCAAGTAATAAATATCCTACTCTTAAGCCCAATCCATAGATATCACTATTCATATAAATCGAACCTAAGAATGCATAAAATTAAGAAAATCAAAACCAAAGATAAAAAAACCATAGAATTCCTATCTCTAGGTGACCCCATAACCTCATCTATCAATAAATTGCAAATCCCCCAAATTCTTTCTCAAGCTCATCAGGGGACAACAAATCTATTGGATCAACATCAAGGGAATCCATCTTATACATTCTTTCAATCTAAATATTCAATTCAACCAATCAAAACTCTGTCAGTGTTGTGCCCTAGAGGCAATCACTTGTACATTGTATATGACACATTTTATTTTAATAAAAGGCATTATATATCTTACAGTTTCTTTTGTTTACTTTAAGTAATATAACTGTTCGATAAAGTCCATAGTACAATACTGTGTTAAGGAAATCATGATAGAGGTCATGATATAAAATTCCTACTACACTAGATGGTTTTAGTACTTAAATAATCCTTAGTCATGGAATTAATGTGACAGGACATCATTAATGCGTTAAGATTAGCATGTGTTAGACTTCCTGATTTGATCAGGCGATGGTTCTCATAACTTTGAGTATTGAGATACTCAAAGTTAACATATAGAACAAGTTCATTGGATGACCTAGCTTTGAGATAATCACATGGATAACTATTTAGTGTCAGTGATATAATCTCAATATAGCAAACGTGCAAGTATCCTTAGACTTGAGATCCACCAAAGTACTTTGTTTGCTGAGCTTTGTACTTTGATTCCAATCTCCGGAGCTCGATTGAGGGCCGTTTATAGGATGGATATTGGGTACATTATGATGTAAACGAAAGTAGTTGAAAGGATCAATAAAAGATTCACCACTCCTAATAGTAGGGGCGAATATCTCACGGCCACTTGTAGGAATTACTACTCAGAAAGTCCTTGGCTAAGGAGATTGTGTATTGGAAATAGTTTCAATTGATACACATCTAGAGTAGTGGGTTCCTGGTACAAGTACTATTGTATTCAGGCTAGAATTAATTCTAGAGGGAGTTAGCACTAATTCTATACTCTAAACCGAATAAGATATTATATGGTGAAATGAGTTAATTCACTGAAGTTTGTTATTGAAGAGTTCATGTTAAGCCACTTGACTTCTTAGACTCTTGGGTGGTCATGATGTGTTGCTAGATACCGCTCATTATCTGGGAATATGGGTTTATTAATTGATAAATTAATAAACCAAACCTGATTAGAATTGGATTAATTCTAATTAATTATAGATTATTAATCTCAAAGACATTTGGATTAATTCATGTTTGCTACCAATTGACCAGAAAACCTAATAGGTCACACATAATAGAGGATTATATACTCAAGATGTTATTTGATAACATAGAGGGGTTAATTGCGAGAAAGAGAAATTGTTGTGGATAAATTATAATTAGTTATAATTTGTGGTCTAAGTTGTAATTGTGGAAACTTGATGTTTTCAATTACAATTAGAAAATTCTAATTGTTCTAGAATTTCAAATTTTTAGTGGATTTTGGAACATATATTGGATATGCTCAAAACCCTAGTCGAAGTGTGATTCACATGAAAAACACAGCCACAATCACGTCTTCTTCTTCTTCTTCTTCTTCTTCTTTTCTTCTTCTTCTCTCTCTCTCTCTCTCTCTCTCTCTCTCTCTCTCTCTCTCTCTCTCTCTCGTTTTGCTGAAAATGAAAACAGCCCTAGCCGCCATCTTTTTCTGCTAGCATAGGAAATTTTGGTGCTTGAGTATTCTTGTGTGGATTACTGTTAGAGATAATCAGACACTGTGATTATAGTGGTTAGACGTCCAACTCTCGTGGAGTTTGCACAAGAGGATTGCTGGATCATGCCTCGACTTGAAGAAGAAAAATTCTATTCTTTGAACGATCAAACAAAGGTAAAAAGCTGCAATATTTATTATTTTTATGTCTTGTTTTCCACAAATAGGCGTGTCCTGAGATAGTATCTCATTTATTTTTCACTGTGCCGTATAGGATACGAGCTTGAGATACCCAACAAACTCAAGTGATAGATTACTCAAAATAGATAATAACAAATCAAATAACAATCAAATATAAGAGTAATATAGGGTACGGCCATTTAATTACAGCTCAAATCAAATAGATCTGGCAACCACAAAGTCAAATAACAAAGAATAAAAAGGAAGAACTTATAGAAAATGGGCCCTTCTTCTTCCTTGTAGTCTTTCTTTGGGTGCCCCTTTTTCGTCTTCAAATTACCTTCGTTCTTCCCTTCTTGGTCTTCTCTTTCCAAAGGGTTTTCTCAAAGTTTTTTCTCTATTTTCTCTTAGCTCTCTCTCTTATCTTCAAAGAAAAATATTATTTATAGGTTCGGTGACCGAAACCCTCAAAATCTACAAAATAGGATGTCATTTGTAATATTGCACGGTACCGTAAAAGGTGGCTTACATGTAACCATCATGCTCTGATTCTTTAAGTCTCTTTCAAAACGATGTTACAGCTCTTGATTTCTTCATGTGTTGGAAACATGCATGTCGTCATGAGTAGTGAGATGCAGGGCACCGTTGGGCTTCAGGATCCCTATTATTTCTAACTTCTAGACTTACACGATACCGTGCCATGTGGGATGTATGGCACCGTGGACCTCTAGATTCTTGATTCCTGACCTTCTGGTCTGCAAGATGGGGTGACGGTGCCACAGGTTTCTAGAGTTGTTCTTTTTTAATTTTTTTTTCTCCTTAAAATCTCATCTTATTTCAACTCTCTTCATCTACGTCAAGAAAATAGAAAGTGGGGAAGATAAATAGCCATCTATAATGAATTTTAAGAATTTAAACCCCCAATACTATGTAAAATGTGCATGTAGTGATCAAATATCATGTTACAATGATGCGAAGAAACTAACCTAGTGTTAAAGACATTATACTTGGTCACAAAGTTTCTCATCAAGTTGTCAAGGTGGATAGAACAAAAGTGGATGCTATTGCTAAGTTTCTAGCCCCTTCAAACCTCAAGACTTTAATGGGTTTGTTGGGCTATGCTAGGTTTTATAGGCGCTTTATTAAAGATTTCTCTAAAATTGCTAAACCTTTGACTAACCTTCTATTGAAAGATGTATCATTTAACTTCTCTAGTGCTTGTTTGTAGGATTTTTATCTTCTAAAGGAGAGATTGATGTCATCACCTATTTGATAGCTCTTGATTAGTTAGTACCTTTCAAGATCATGTGAGATGCAAGCTAATGGTGCTTGTTCAGGACAAAGAAGGGAGAAATTTTTTTAACCTATCTATTATGCTAATCGCACATTTAACCAATCCTAATTAAATTATGCAACTAATGAAAAATAATTATTAGTTGTAGATTTTGCTTTTGATAAATTTTGTCGTTATTTAATAGGTACTAAAGTAACTGTTTATACAGATTGTACAATTTTGAAGTACCTACTTGATAAGAAGGAAACGAAACCATGATTGATAAGGTGGATTATTTTACCTAAAAAATTCTTATATCACTGTAAAAGATAAAAGATCCAAGAATGTGGTTGCTGAGCACTTGGCAAGGCTTTAATTAGAAAAACACAAGAAAGATGCCAATAGCTGGAGCTCAAATCTAAAAGATTGATGAGAATTTTTGCATCTTGCAACTCTATCTCTTCTTTTTCTCTTTATAATGAAAAGGATGCTTATTTTCATGCTTCCTATGTAGGAAATGCTAAAAGAGTGGCATCAATGAAACCTCAAGCACCATGGTATACTCGTATTGTAAATTTATTTTCAAGTAAGTATGTTCCAACTAACTTTAATTATCGACAAAGGAAAAAAATATTCCATGATCTTTAGTATTTCTTTTGGGATGATCCTCACTTGTTTAAAATATGTGCTAATAATATGTTTAGAATATGCATACCACAATGGGAAATAAATGATGTTTTGTCACATTGTCATGATAAGGAAGTAGGATGGAATTTTGGAGCCTATAGGACTGCTCAAAAAGTATTTGAATGTGGCCTTTACTGGCCTTCTCTATTTAAAGATGCTTTTGAGTATGTTAAGAGATGTAATACCTGCCAAATAAGTGGAAATATATCTAAGAAATATGAAATACCTCTGCAAAGGATTCTTTTATGTGAATTATTTATTGGTGTTGTGGCCTAGAAGCAATCACATATATTCTGTATATTGTGCATTACTAAATAAAAAAATATATTATTTATCTTTCAATTTGTTTTATTTATACTTTCGTATAAAATAACTATTAGATAAAGTCCTAAGTGCAATAACATTGTAGGAAAATTATGATAAAGATCATAATGTGAGGTTCCTACTATACTAGATAGTGTTCATACTTAAATTATCCCTAATTGTAGTATTAATGAGATAGGACATTATTAATACGCTAAGACTAATGGAACGAAAAATAAAGGAACATGCATGGCACAGCAGAAGTTTAAAAATAATATCTCTACGTGTCCTTTTCTAGTCTGGTTGAGAAGATGAGGCACCAATCATGGGAGAAGCTACCTGCCTTGACGATGATTCCTGCAAGAAACCAGCGATCCATCGGTTTCTTCTTGGCATGTACACGAAGCTTTTCACTTCTCACAATATCCCTCCACCTATCTATGTAGGTGAAACAACCTATGCGAGGATGGGCCTTCTTGTCCTTTGGTATTCATTAGCAAAGACAAGAAGATGGAAATGAAGGAAAAAGAACAAAATGTGAAAGAGAGAGAACAGAGACCAGCTTTTTTTTTTTTTTTTTTTGCTCTACACAACGACTCCTATTCACATTCCAGATAACCTAACCCTGGTGTTTTGATATTTCAAACATCCGGAGGTTAACAGCGGAAGAGGTTTGGGTAATCCCCAACTCTTCTGTACCGTGAATAATTAAAAATCCTTTAGTCCAGGCTATTTGGCAAAAATAATTTATTATTTTTCCTTGGACCTAATGAGCCTAAAAATAATAACCATTAATTATTTATTTTATGGGCCTGTTAAAATAACCCAATAAACAATTAACAAACCCAAATGAACTAAAATAATTATTAAACCTTTTATTCACTAGTTTAAGCCCAGGTTAATTTTTCTAATTATTCAATCAGGGCTTAGGCCCTAAATAATTAATTAACCAATCAAACTACATAAAAAATTTAATTTCTCTCGTTCTTTTTATTTTATTCCAATCCAAAAATAAATTAGACTTCCTGAATAAAATAAAATCCTTTTTCCATTGTGACCGTTTCCTCGGCCTAAAATAATTAGGACTTATGGGCTATTCTATGGACCAAAAAGACACATTGATTTGGGTACTAAAATGACCAAAATACTCTTTCTATATAAGTAGCTGTATTTTGCATTTTAAATATTTTCTAATATCACCATAAGGAAATATTGAACCTAAGAACAATGATGTGTTAGCTATGTCTTTAACCTACAGGTGAAATAACTAAAATACCCCTCTACACATCGTCATTCATTTAGAGAGGGAAGAGTGTACTAATACCTCTCTAAGCAACATCTACCACCCTTACACTTCTAGTCCAATGATCCATGACTTCTTGGAATATTCCAGCTTTTCGAGGAAGCTACCTTAAAGCTAATATCTAAGTCATGCTCCCTACAGCCTTGGATAATTTGATCATTCAGACAACCACAAGGGGCAATATAGTATAGACACTATCTTGTACAAGTCTATCTTGACTAAGTAGTCACATATACTTAACATACAAATATATTGATCCTTCTCGAGAACCTCAACTATAGTATATTAAAGCATACATTTCCAACTTCGTTAGACCGCCAACTTATACTCAAGCTGTAGAGTACAAGTTCACACTGTAGCAGTACTAGTCTAGGTTTCTATCACATAGTAATTTTAGAAACCACTACCATAGGTCCAGGTTTACGTATTTGAAATACGCTTATATTACGAAATAAGTAGACTACTCATTGGCTAAAGGTAAGACATTTCCTATTTGGAATTCATAACACAATAACCTTGCCATAATGAGATTCCCATTCTCATCATCCAGTTAAGAATAATAGTTTATGTGTTAAGTATCCCATAGTCTATACCTTACTGTGAAAAACCTCCATTCACATGAACTATTTATTTAAATATAATAGGTCTTTTCCAATAAAATCGTGCATAAATATAAAGAAAACCTCACAAATAAATTCTAAGAAAAATACTTTTATTAATACAAGTAAAAAATACATCAAAAACCGAGTCTAAAAGGGCATCATTCCAATAATCTCCCACTTGCACTTTAAGACTAAGTAAGTCTATAGGTGCCCACTCTTATGGCGTCTAAGTATCTTCTAAAGACTCTCTCTACCAAAGGCTTGGTGAAAAGATCTACTAGATTGTTCTTCGAGGCAATCTCTTCCACCACAACTTCCCATCTTTGGATGAAATCCTGAATCAGGTGGTACTTCCTTTCTATATGTTCCCCTTTTTGTGGTTCCTTAGTTCTTTAGATTGTGAGACTACACCAGTATTGTCACAATACATCACAACTGATTTATCTCTGTGTAGCACGATTCCAAGTTTCAAAAAGAACTTCCAGAGCTAAACTGCTTCCTTGGATGCTTCTAAAGCTGCCACATACTTAGCTTCCATGGTTAAGTCAGTAATAAAGATTGCTTGATACTTCTCTATGAAATGGCTCCTCCAGACAAGGTGAAGACATATCCACTAGTAGATTTTCTCTCATCCTTATCCGCCTGGAAGTTTGAGTCCGTGTATCCTGTAGGAACAAAATCATCAGCTCATAAACCAGCACATAATCTCTTGTACCTTTGAGATACTTAAGAATATGCTTTACAGCCTACCAATGAATCTTTTCAGGGTTTGACTAATATTTACAGACTAAACCTATAGCAAAGTAGAAATTGACAAGTACACAAGATGGCATACATGAGACTTCCTATAGCTAAAGCATAAGAAATGCTACTCATCCTATCTTTTTCTTCTCGAGACTTTGGACAGTCCTTTGAAAAAAAAAGACAACCTATCTCTGCAGGGGATCAATGCCCCCTTATATAAGTTTATGCTGTACTTGGCCAACATCTTGTCAATGTATATAGCTTGGGATAAAACTAACATTTTTCGCTTCCTATTTCGAAGAAGCTTTATTCCGAGAATGTAACTGGCTTCACCTAAGTCCTCCATACTAAATTGACTCGATAGCCAAACCTTAGCAGATGATAGTGTCCCTACATCATTTCCAATGAGTAGAATGGCATCCACATATAAGACAAGAAAAACCACATTTATGCCTTCCAATTTCCTATACACACATAGTCCATCCTTGTTTTGAATGAAACTATAAGACTTTACAGTCTCATCCAAATGAATATTCCATACTCTGGATGCCTACTTAAGTCCATAAATAGATTTCTTAAGCTTACAAACCATATGTTCTTGGCATTTAGCAATAAAACCTTCTGGTTGGGACATATAGATGTCTTCACTATGATGGCCACTTAGAAATATCATCTTGACATCCATTTGCCATATCTCATAGTATAACACCCCTCTACTTACGTACCCCAAAAGGGGCAGGGATGTCACCCCATCCTTAGAATAAGAGGTCTTTATAACTAGGTAATAGAAAACATAGAAGGAAAGAACTTAATAACGGACTTATTACAATTCCAAAATAATACTTTTAAAAGACTTGAAACAAATAGATGGTAACCAAAATCTCTAACAAATAAATACATTAGGATAAATCCTTTAAGCTCATGGCAGCATAAGTAAATCGACTTTCCAAACAGGATTGACCTGAAGACATGATATAAAAGGTATGAGAAATATTTCCCAATAAGTCCTGTGTGTACTCATGGTATTTCCAGAAAAATAGTTAATGTATGCAAAGTTTGAACAAGTCATAATAAAAAGTCTGCAAGCCCAGAAATTTATCTTTGAACACTGAGTAGTGTTTTGTCAGCATTTGTAAAGTAAAAATGCTCAATATTAAAAAGAAATAACCACTCTAATAAAGTTGACTATGAAGTCATGCATCATGAATGGATATGGTACCACACTTTGTGCACTATGACAATATAACGATCAGAATGCCACACGTTAAGCATACTGACACAAAAGTGGGTGTATGGCCCACCGAGTGAGTATTCCTCCATCTCTACACCCAAACATACTGGGTGTCCACTCCGAAAATAAACAATCCACCTGAACTGTACTGCTAGCTCAGACTGGCCTGACCAACAAAAACTGTAGTCTTGTCTAGGCAGGGTTCACCCCTCAGAGGTGGTCTCCTACTAAGAGACTTGCCCAACTCTTCAAAGACTAGTCCTAATAGTCTACCCTTATTGAGTACTCAACGTTATGCTTTTCCACTTAGAACATGTGAAATCAATGAAGAGTTTTCTTTGAAGTAGCAATTATGGTTTTCAAACAACTTTAGGTAAAATATTGTTTAAGGAAAATTTCTTATTTTGCTCGGAAAATTGTTTTCTTGACAAAAATTATTTTATTTTAGAAGAAGAAATATATTGTCCATAATTGCATCTCAGGTACATCTTCCATGATAAATAGTGTATTTTGACTTGCAGAAAAGCATTTGTTCACAAACATCTTTATGCAAGGATTTACCCGATCTCTTGCATTTCCATGATACAATAGCCTTCCAAGAAAGTTCAAGGCAACCTAACCCCACATGGGGTAAACATAAGGTATAAGACAATATCCAAACCATATTTGCCTTAAATAAATAATTCCTAGTTCAACTATTCACAACCACAACTAACCATGACTATAATGTCTTAGGCTTTAATACTAGTTGATAAAATATTTTATAAAATTAAATCTAACTTGATAAGTTAAAATAACTAGGAGTTCTAAAATAAATACTAATAAGTTATAGTTTCAAATAACAAATTATAAGTATTATTGCTAATAAATAAACTAGTGTTAAATATTGGATAATACTAAGTCCTAAATAATATTGGTAAATGATAATATTTAAATAGTATTATTATTATAAATAATAAATTACACTTTAATTCATAATTAATAGATAATAAATAACCAATAAAATTAATAATAAATGAATTATACTTAATTTTTAATTAATAAATAATAATAAATAAATTTTAATATAAATAATATTAATGGATATAGGTAAAAATTTTAGTAAAGCTAATTAATATGGTCTACGAGGCCATTTGATATTAATTAATTCTAATATTTTATTATTTATTATTATATATTTTTTTAATAAAAGATATTATTCATTTGACTAATAAAATATTAATATTTTAATTAATTCCCTATTTCCAAACCTTCCTAGTGATTTCGAATTTTGTATAGAAAATATAATAATAATTCTAATTAAATTAATAAAATTTGTTAATAAAATAATTTTAGAATTAACAAAGAAAATAATCTTTTACCATAATTTCCTTTTGTTGAACATTCCCAAACATTAAATAATATGCTAATCCATTCATGAACATATACTTGAATCAACACATACCGACACATGCCCAATCTCCTACTAGGCATAATCATCATCCATGGCTTTATTGAAAATTAAGAACATAAAAGCCTAATCACCATTGGTGTCATAACATCTACCATGCATTAAAACATTCATAAATCCCTCTAATCATGATGAGCATACATTGATTCAAAAGAAAATTCCATAAGGCCTAATCATGCATTCCACCTCTCATGTCCTAACTCCATCCCCTTCATCCATATACAGATACTCAACCCCCATTTTATTCAATCATCCTATCAACATCTAAGAGACATGAATCCAGAAATTAAAAAGAAAGATTCAAGAAGAAATACGTGATAGATGATCACTTGATGAAGGTTTCCTTGATTAGTGAAGGTCCACACGAGCTTGAGAGCCTTTAGTGGTCCGAAAAATAGCCATGATTGATCATCACCATTTCATCCAAGAGAGAGAGAGAGAGAGACGAATGGCATTAGAATGGAATATTAGAAGTTGTGTAGAAGAGAAAGAACAAGGAGGTTGTTCTTGTTTTACCTTTTGGTGTTCTTGGAACCTTCAACAAAAAAAAAACTGGTTTTGATCCGTTCAAAAATTCTAGTTCGCATGAGTTTATGTTATAAAGGCTAGAAATGAAGACTATAGATTAAATATGGATGATCTAGAGTGTTTGGAAGTGATTGGAGATGTTTAGGATAGGTTTAGGCTTGAAGATGTGAAGTGTATGTTCTTGGCGTTCTTGAGAGAGTGTGAGAGAAAATGGCTTGAGAATTGCTGGAATTGTTGTTGGCCGAATGGCCTAGTGTAGATAGGAGTTTCGGTTTAGCAGGAAGGACAGAGAAGTTTTCAGTTTTTTTGAAATTCAAATGGAGGAAAATGAGGAGTTGTTTGAGGTAGAGGATTAGTTAATGGAGGTTGTTCATGAAATGTCTCTTGCTCTTCAATGGTGTAAGACTGAACAAGCTAGGCTTAATGCAAAGAATGGAGGTTTGTTTAGTTCATAAGGCTGTCCGAAAATTGGTCTATAATGGTAGAGAAATTTTGGTTTGACCATTGACTACATGAGCGTTTTAATGGAGCAAAAAATCTGGAATTAGTTTGAAGTTCAAATGAGTTTTGGATAGAGTAATCTTAGGAGATTTTTTAGGTGTGATAATGGAGTCCAAGCACTCAAGGTTAGTATGGAGATCAATGGTGTTCAGTCCATGGCTAAACAAGGTCCAATTTTTAGTGGTTTGAATGCAGGTTTTCAACCTTTGCCTTGAAACAACAAGCTGGAATTTTTTCTGGTTTTCAATGCTTCAAGAGTGCCTAGAATGGAGATGGTTTTTGGTGCAGAATTTTCTGCATTCTTTGACCCGATTTGCAGCTGATTCCTAACAGTGTTTGAAGGTCTTTTAATGGTGGTTTTCCGGCCTTCTTCCTAAAGAAAAACAAAGGAAGTTCCAGCTGTTCTTATGGCTTAAAGGTAGCTTCAAAATCCTGCTTTAATGTAGCGAATTTGCTAAAGGAAAATTCTGGTTTGCAAAAGTTCTTCAGTCTGAAAATTCTTAGAATTTTCAGCCTTCAACCTTCATGAAATGACCATTTTTCTGGCAGTAAATGGGGTAAGAATGTTAGCTGAAATTTCCGAAACCATCCTACAAAAATTCTGGAAAATTTCCAGATTTTTCCTTTACCAAATCTTGAACAAAATGAATGTAGGATTAAAGATATAACTATGGTGATTTATTTTCCTTGGAAACCCTTCCTAACCCTTCTCCCTATTTTCGGTCATTCCCCATCCTCAAGAGCTAATTTTCAAATTCCAATTGCTAGGGATTTATCATAGATTTTTTTTTTTTTGGATTAAAAATAGATTGGTGAATTAAGGATAGTTTAAGTTTCAAAAAGGTTAGGACAAGGCTAGATAAATTAAAGGGACAAGAATTCTTCTAGAGTTCTTTTAGGACATGCTCACATGATCAAGACATTATCTTCATGTCTCCTTTAAGACAACATTCCTATCTTTAAGGAATGTAAGAAAATAAAAAATTCAAACATAGCTAAGATAATCATGAATAAAACTTAAGTGATGAGATTTAAACTCATGACCTTAGAGATTAATTCACAAAGCTCTAACCATTTAACCACACTAAATCTTGTTCTTATTTTCTTACCTAAATATTCTTCTTATCTAAACCTCAAGCCATCTTCCTATTTTGACCTCAAGCAAAATTACCTTTTTACCTTTTTCTACCCAACAAGCATAAATAAGTCATTTAACCTATAAATCATAATTCTAAGGCACATGCGATGGCAAGAAGGATACGGATGGACTTAAGCATGGCTACTAGGGAAAAGGTTTTCTCATAGTTGATCCTTTCTTTCTGACTATACCCTTTCCCCACAAGCTTGGTTTTGAAGGTTTCCACCTTCCCATCTGCTCCCCTCTTCCTCTTGTAAACCCACATACACCTAACGAGTTTTATCCCTTCAGGTGAAGCTACAAGATCCCAAACCTGATTGAAGTATATAAACTTAATCTCGACTTTCATTGCTTCATACCATAGGTCTGCATCGGCATCAACAACAGCCTTTTCGTATCTAGTGGGATGTTGTTCCTGATGGTCAAAGACTAGCACAAAAGCCTCTCCAAACCATCTTTCTGGAACCCTAGATATCCTCCCACTACGACGAGGCTCTAATTGTATAGGCTCATGAGGCTGTGCCTCTTCTTGTTCTATAATCGGGTTAGGAGAAATTGATTTAAAAGATAACTTCTCTTTGAGTTCCAACCTTGTCGAACCTTTAGTGGATGTACTTTGTTCATCCTCCAAGTATCTAGCATTTGTACTCACAAGTATTTTTTGCTCATTGGGATGATAAAAGTAACCATCCTTGTACCTTTTAGATACCCAACAAAATAGCATAATTCTAATCTCGGTTCTAACTTGTCTCCCTTGATCAGTACATAAGCTAGACAACCCCATATCTTGAGATGATTTAGACTTAGCTTATGCCTAGTCCACATCTCATAGGGTATCCTAAGTACTGACTTGGAAGGCACCAAGTTTAGAATATATACCGCTATTTCTAAGGCATATCCCTAAAAAGATACTCGGAAGAGTAGCATGAGATATCATACTTCGAACCATTTCCATCAATAGCTTGTTCATTCTCTCAACTACTTCATTCTGCTGGGGTGTCCCCAGCGCAGAGAGTTGGGATACCATCACATGATATACCATGTAGTCCTTAAATTCACCAAGGAGGTATTCTCCACCACGATCCGATCATAAGGTCTTGATTAGCTTACCTATTCGACATTCTACTTCAGCCTTAAACTCTTTAAACTTGTCAAAAGAGTCAAACTTGCATTTCATTAGATAAACGCAACTGTACCTTGTACACTATCTGTGAAAGTGATCCAGTACTCAAACCCCCCTCTTACTAGTGTAGACAAAGGACTACACATATCAATGTGAATAAGACTCAATGCTTTTTTGGCTCTACCGCTTTTTGGGTAAAGGACCTTTTGGTCATTTTTTCTATAAGACAGGATTCACACTGAAGCCAACTTTCCAATCTCAATAAGCCTAAAGGACCATCATGGATTAACTTCTAAATCCTGGTTGAGTTAATGTGACTTGACCTTAGATGCCAAAGATACGAGTCATTGATATTGGTTTTTCTCTTCCTATTTAAAGGTTCTAGTTGAGAGTTATTCAATTGAATGTTAATAGGATTAATAAAGAATAGATTTCCATATATGTGCTCAATATATATAACGTCTCCATTTCTACTGATAGTAATACCAGAATGGAAAGAAACAAAATATCCTTAATTTATTAGTTTTGCAACTAAAACTAAATTTTGTCTAAAATCGGGAACAAATAAAATATCCTTCAAAATAATTATTTTATTACAATCAAAAGTAAGTTCCAATTCTCCCACAGCAAGGGCCCAAACTTGTGCTCCATTTCCCACGTGTAGTCTATGTTCGCCCATCTAGAGTTTTCTAACCTTTACAAGGAGTTACAAATATGATCAGTGGCTCATGAATCAACAATCTAAGTGGAAGTTGATCCAACTATTGATATAAACTCTAGATAGAAAACATTACCTGTGGGGTTTTTCTTTGCCTGAAGATCTGGACACTCCTTTTTCTAGTGTCTTTTCTTCCCATACTTGGAGCATTTGCCATTGGGTTTATCTTTGGTCTAAGACTTCGGCTGATGCACTGCATTTTCCTTCTTCTTCTTGAACTTTCTAGGCTTGGGCCCAGTTCTTGAAGAAGAAGCCATCATGGCTCTAACATGTGGCTTCATGACCTTCTCTGCCACTTGGAGCTCCTTTATTTACTCAGTCAAACCCATGTTTAACTTGTTCATGTTGTAATTCAACTTGAATTGAATGAATGAGCCCAGCAAAGATTCGAGAACTATGTCCACTTAGTTCTTGGGGTCAATAACAGTCCCCAAGACTTTTGCTTTCTCGAAAACAGCAATCATCTTGAGCATATACTCTTTAACTAATGCTTTCTTAGCCATCTTGGTGTTTATTATGGTTCTAAGGGCCTCTTGCCTTGCAGGTTAGCTCTTATCCGCGAACATTGTGGCTAGAGATGTGCTAATATCATATCCAGTAGTCATGTGCTCGTGTTTGGATTGTAGCACATTTGACATGGAGGCTAACATATAGTATCGAGCCATTTTTGTCAGCCTTCTTTCATGCCTTTTCAGCCTTACGCTCCTCAGCAGTAGAACCTTCCCCGATTACTAGGCAAGTCTCGTATAGGACATACTTATACTCTTCGACAGTGAGTATTATAACTAAGTTCATTTTTCAACCCACATAGTTTGGACCTATTAGCTTATTCTCACAGAGAATAATGACCAAGGGACTGAAAGAACCTCTACCAATCATTTTCTGAAATTTTGAAAAAATAAAAGAAATTCTTGCTAAAGAGGTTTAGCATGGATCAATCCAAAAAGGGATTCTTACTCATGTCACATGGTGAAAGCCTTTTAAAGTCGATGTCTCCTAAGACACAAGTTGAAAGGGATTACATGAGTAAGATTCCATATGCTTCGGCAGTTGGATCTATCATGTACGCTATGATATGTACAAGGCCCGACGTATCTTGTGCTCTCAGTTTGACGAGCATATACCAATCTGACCCTGGTGAGGGTTATTGGGATTTTGGAATAATAAAAATTATATGTTTATTTTGTTTAAGCATAATTAATGGCATGGTGGATGGTTATGGACTAAAACAAATTATATCTGTTCATGCATTTTATAGTTTTGGTTTTTTTATGAAATAGGGCCTGCGTGTCCTGTCTTCTTTGGAATTCTTGTGTAATTCTCTTGTCATCTAAATCCCCTCGAATGTAACTCGAGGTTTTCTCGCTTTAGAAAATTATGTAATTAGTTTACATAGGTTAGATAGGAGTAGAATTACTCTATTTTGGAGATGACAACCAAAACAAGGTGAGAAGGTAAGGCCTTTTACTTAAATCATGCATGAACACATAGGGTTAACTATATTAATTTCTTTTATGGCTTAAAGAAATTAATTCAGGGTAAAGTCCATAACTATACCACGTAATCGTTTTGTTGCCATGATTATCAATTAAGTGGTTTATTGATTTTTATGCATATCATTTATTGAAATCACTAAAAGGAACAAATTCTTCAATTAATATTAAACCTAATTTCTTCCATTAATATAGTAAGAATGAAAGTCCTTTTTTAAGACCAGGTTGTTGGGCAAACCCAAGCCTACTCGACATCGGGCATATTCAAGCTATGGAATTAAATTTCTGATTAATGGGTCGGGTTTAACTAAATTCTTTATCCTAGTAGGGCAAATTCAAGCATAAAGAAAGTTAGAGAAAAAGTTGGGGTAGCCCAAAAAGACTTTAAGATTAAAAGCTGTTAATCACCTAATGATCCGGTAATTACATACGATGTAATTGGTATTAGATACCTACCAATGAACTCAAAGGTGGCTTGTTGGGCAAACCCCATGTTATTCTTGAGGAATTTGGATACCAATCTACTAGGAAAGCTTCCAACAGGCTTTCCCAAATCAGTAGTGAGGGCTATTGGTTTGAGTAAAATAGTAGAGTAAAAATGCATTTAATTAAAGTCCTAATTATTTGCATTTCATGTGCATATACAGTACCTAATCCTCTCTATCTTTATATCTAGGACACTTGCATCATGTCAACAAACCTAAACCTATGTAGCATCTTGGAAACCAACAAGTTAAATGAACCAAACTACCTCGACTGGCATAGAAATTTGAGAATCGTTCTCAAATCGGAAAAGTTGCTCTATATGCTAGATGCTCCTATTCCGCCACCACTAGCTCAAGATGCTCATGCTGTCCACAAAAAGCATGAGGATAGTGATACAGTATCGTGTATTATGCTGGCATCCATGACTCCCGAGCTACAAAAACAGCACGAGCATATGGATGCTCAATCGATTATACTACATCTTCTAGAGCTATTTGACGCCCAAGCCAGAACTAAGAGATACGAGATCTCAAAGTAACTATTCCATTGCAAAATGGTATAGGGTTCTTCTGTGGCCACTCTTGGGTTAAAGATGCTGGGCTTGATAGAGAAGCTTGGATCACTCGGGTTCGCGATAGACTATGACTTAAGTATTGACTTAATTCTGCAATCTTTGTCTAATAGTTTCTCACAATTTATTATTAACTATCAGATGAATAAGATTGAGTCCACCATTCCTGAGTTGATCAATCTTCTCAAAACTGCGGAGTCCTCCATAAAGAAGGATTCCAATGCAGTTTTAATGGTAGAATCTTCTTCTTCTAACAAGAAAGTTCAAAAGAATATGAAGGCTCCCATGAAGCTCAAAGGTGGTGTGAAGAAGAAGGATGCTGCCACCAAGGGCCCATGTCATCATTGTGGCAAGATGGGCCACTAGAGGCGCAACAACAAAGCCTACTTAGAGACTGTTAAGGACACGAAGCAGAAGGAGAAGCTTGCAAGCACTTCTACTTCTTCTCCGAGTATGTTTATGATTAAGATAAATACTTCCTTTAGAAATGAGATATGGGTATTAGATACTGGATGTGGATCTCATTTGTGCAATAACTTGTAGGGAAAAAAGGGCAGTAGAAGGCTAGAGAAAGGCGACGTGGACCTATGTACTGCAAATGAGGCAAAGGTTGATGCACTTGCTGTGGGGACATACGAGTTGAACCTGCCTTCGGGATTAGTTCTAGAATTGCAAAACTATTATTATGTACCAATTTTAATGAAAAATATTATCTCAATTGCGTGTTTAGACTTAAATAGATTTCATTTGATATTTAAGAATACATGTTGTTCTTTTTTATTGAAGGATATTCATTATGGTTCAGCAATTCTGGTTAATGGTTTATATGTTCTAGACTTAGATAATCCAATTCTCAATATAAATAATAAGAAACCTAAAATAGATAACTTTAACACCTTTTACTTATGGCATTGTTGTTTCGGCAATGTAAACGAAAATTATTTTTCTAAGTTACACAAGTTTGATGACTTAGGGTCATTTGATTATGAATCATATGGCATATGCGAGTCTTGTTTACTAGGTAAAATGGCTAAAACTCCTTTTTTAGGAAAAGGAGAACGAGCCAAGGAGTTATTAGAACTTATACATTCTGATGTATATGGCTCAATGTCAATACAATCAAGATGAGGTTATAACTATTTCATAACCTTTATCGATGATTTCTCACGATACGAGTATTTGTATTTAATGAAATACAAATCTGAGGCCTTTAATAAGTTCAAAGACTTCAAAAATGAAATAGAGAAACAACTTGGTAAAAGTATTAAGATTCTAAGATCTGATCGATGAGGAGAATACTTGAGCTAAGAGTTTCTGAGTTAGCTTAGAGATAATAGGATATTATCTCAATGGACTCCACCACATACAGCTCAACATAACGGTGTATCTGAGAGAATGAATCAAACCCTTCTAGATATGGTATGGACCATGATGGCTTCTGCAGAACTACCAAAATTGTTTTAGGAGTATGCACTAGAGACTTCTGTTTATATGCTAAATAGAGTTCTGACAAAATTAGTTGATTCTACCCCGTTTGAGATGTTCTTTGGTAAGAAACTAAAGTTATCTCACTTTCGAGTATGGGGTTGTCTTACCTTTGTCAAAAGGCCACAGTCATACAAACTTGATAGTAAGTCTAACAAGTGTTTATTTGTGAGATATCTGAAAGAATCTTTCGGATATTACTTTTACCTCCCTTTCAAAAACAAAGTGTTTGTTTCGAAACATGCCGTCTTATTAGAGAAGGTGCGCATGCTCAAAGGGGACAGTGAGAGTAAAATTGAACTTAGTGAAGTTCAAGAAGATCAAATAAACAAGCATCAACTGTCTAATCTCACATCTATTGAGAATATAGATGAACCTTCTATTACACAAGAACCTCATAGATTCAGTAGGATACGTGTGTGGCACCTAAGAGATATAGATTTCTTATTAGTGACCACAATGACGTATTGCTCATAGATGAAAATGAGCCTACTACTTACAAGGATGTTCTGAATAGTTCAAAACCTGGCAAATGGCTTGAGGCCATAAAGTCAGAGATGGATTTCATGTACGGCAACCAAGTATGGACTTTAGTTGATCCACCCAAAGTAATTAAACTTATTAGTTGCAAATGGATTTTCAAGAAGAAAATAGACATAGATGGTAACTTAGTTACCTATAAAGCACGTCTAGTGCCAAAGGGTTATCGTCAATAATATGGTATTGACTATGACAAAACCTTCTCGCCAGTAGCCATGTTAAAATCCATCAGGATACTCCTAGCCATTGCTACTCGTTTTGATTTTGAGATTTAGCAAATGGATATGAAAATAGCTTTCCTAAACGGAAATCTGACTGAGAAAGTGTATATGACACAACCTGAGAGTTTCACATCCAGTGATGGCACAAAGGTGTTTAAGCTGCAAAGGTCCATTTATGGACTTAAGCAAGCTTCTAAGAGTTGGAACATCCATTTTGATGAAACAATCAAAGAGTTTGGTTTCATTCAAAACATAGATGAGCCTTATGTATACAAGAAGGTCAGTGGGAGTGCAATCATTTTCTTATTTCTTTATGTAGATGACATATTGCAAATAGGAAATGATATACCTATCTTGCAAATGGTTAAAGTTTAGTTGTCCAAATAATTCTTCATGAAAGACCTTGGAGAAGTAACCTATATTCTTGGAATAAGGATCTATAGAGATAGATCCAAAAGGTTGCTAGGTCTTTCGCAGTCTACATACATAGACAAGTGCTAAAGAGGTTTAGTATGGATCAATTTAAAAAGGGATTCTTACCCAGTCACATGGTGTACGCTTTTCAAAGTCGATGTCTCCCAAAACACAAGTTGAAAGGGATCACATGAGTAAGATTCCATATGATTCGGCAATTGGATCTATCATATACGCTATGATATGTACAGGGCCCGACGTATCTTGTGCTCTCAGTTTGATGAGCAGATACCAATCTGACCTTGGTGAGGCTCATTAGGCGGTTATAAAGAACATCCTTAAGTACTTACAAAAGACTAAGGATGTGTTCTTAATATATGGAGAAGGTGAATTGAAAATAAACGGGTATACTGATACTAATTTTTAATCTGAGACAGATGATTTCAAATCACAATCCGACTATGTGTTTACATTGTGTGGAGGGGCAAAAAGTTGGAAGAGTTCCAAACAAGGGATTATTGCCGACTCTACAACAGAAGCTGAGTACATAGCCGCTTGTGAAGCAGCTAAGGAGGCCGTTTGGATCAAGAAGTTCATGATGGAATTGGGTGTGGTTCCTAGTGTTATTGGTCCAATATCTCTGTATTGTGACAACAACGAAGCCATTGCACAAGCAAAGGAGCCATGGTCTCACCAATGATCCAAACACGTACTCCGACGCTATCATCTAATCCGGGAGATCATAGATAGGAATGATGTAAAGATAGAGAGAGTTCTCACGGATAAGAACATAGCTAACCCACTTACAAAAGTACTATCCCAAAAGAAACATGATAGGCATGTTGAGTCATTCGGTATTAGATACATAAATGATTGGCTTTAGTGCAAGTGAGAGTTTGTTAGTGTTATGTCCTAGAGGCAATCACTTGTACATTGTATATGACACATTTTATTTTAATATAAGGCATTATTTATCTTACAATGTCTTTTGTTTACTTTTGGGTAAAATAACTGTTAGATAAAGTCCTTAGTACAACACTGTGTTAAGAAAATCATGATATGAGATTCCTACTACACTGTATAGTGTTAGTACTTAAATAGTCCCTAGTCATAATATTAATAAGACTGGACATCATTAATGCATTAAGACTAGCATGTGTTAGACTTCCTGATTTGATTAGGCAGTGGTTCTCATATCCGTGAGTATTGAGATACACAAAGTTGACACCTAGATGCTTATTAATGGAACAACTGCATTGGATGACTTAGCTATAAGATAATCACATGGATAACTATTTAGTGCCAGTGATATAATTTCAATATAGCAAACGTACAAGTATCCTTAGACTTGAGATCTCCAAGGTACTTTGTTTGCTGAGCATTGCGCTTTGATTCCAATCTCTGGAGCCAGATCAAGGGCCGCCTATGGGATGGTCAATATAGGATTCACCACTCCTAATAGTAGGGGCGAATATCTCACGGCCACTTTTAGGAATTACTACTCGAAAAGTCCTTGGCCAAGGCGATTGTATATTGGAAACAGTACATCTAGAGTAGTGGGTTCCTGGTACAAGTACTATTATATTCAGGCCAGAATTAATATATATATATATACATATATATATGTATATATTTTGGAGGGAGTTGGGACTAATTCCGTACTCCAAACCGAATGAGATATTGTATGGTGAAAGGAGTTAATTGCACTGTCATTTTGTTATTAAAGGGTTCATGTCGAGCCACTTGACTTCTTGGACTCTTGGGTGGTCATGATGTGTTGCTAGATACCGCTCATGATATGAGAATATGGGTTTATTAATTGATGAATTAATAAACCAATCCTGATTAGAATTAATATGATTAATTCTAATTAATTAAGGATTGTTAATCTCAAAGACATTTGGATTGATTCATATTCGCTACCAATTACCTGGAAAACCTAATAGGTCACACGTAATAGAGGATTATATACTTAAGATGTTATTTGATAACATAATGAGGTTAATTGCGAGAAAGAGTAGTTGTTGTGGCCTTATTATAATTAGTTATAATTTATGGTCCAAATTGTAATTGTGAGAACTTGATGTTTCTAATTATAATTAGGGAATTCTAACTGTTTTAGAATTCTTATATGGAGTATTTTTCAGTAGGATTTTTGTGATATATAGAGATATACACGATTCCTAGTTAGGGGTGTAAGACACACGAAAGCAACTCCAACAAACCCTAGGGCACACACGACATTCTCTTCTCTTTTCTCTCTCTCATTTTTCTGGAAAACAAGAAGAACCCTAGTTGCCATTGTTGTTTTTTGCTAGCACAGAAAAATCTTGGTGCTTGAGTGTGATCCTCCGTGTGGATTTCTGTTAGAGATAATCACATACTGTGATTATAGTGGTTGGACATTCAACTCTCGTGGCGTTTGATCTAGAGGATTGCTGGATCACGCCTCAGACTTGAAGAAGAAAATTTTTATTTTTCAGACACTCATCATATGAGGATCGTGATGGAAGTCATGGGGCCATTGGAATCCCTCTCCCACTTAGTTTTTTAAATAAGGGTTTTCTTGGAAAAATATTATTTGGAAGATTCCAATTAAGTTCTCTTTTAACTTAAAATAAAATGTCTAAATCCATAAAAAAAATTTATGTCAAGGTTTATATCCTTTGAAAAATCTTTCCTCGTGGATTAATTTTATTTAAGTCAAAAACTTAATAATTTCAAAACTTTTCCATTTAAAAAATTCCTAGAGATTTTGATCTCAAGGCTTTATTTGATAAAAATAATTTTTCCTTTGCTAAAATGAATTAAAATCGCTTTCCATTTTAACTTACAAAAATTTCTAAATCCATAATATTTTCTATGTCAAAAATAAAAAACCTTTAAGAAAATAACCAAGTATTAATTTTTGTTTAAGTTAAAATTACCATTTAATTAAAGAAAAATATTTTTCCTTGTCAAATAAAATTTTCCAAAGGCTTTTGTCTTTAAGAAAAGCACACACAGGACTAAAATTAATTAGCATGGTAGAAAAATATAAACATTTTCATGCTTTTCTATTTTTAATTCTAAGTGACCAAATGAAAGAATTAAATACATTAATTAAATTAATTAATAATCTTGTTTAATCTTAATATCCTTTACTATTATTTTTTATGTAAAATATTCAAAGAATATTAACTATTGCAATAAAAATTACTTCGCCTGGTATGGGACCAAAAATAATATATATATATATTTATATATATATATATATATATTTCCCCTCTGGTCTAATGCACCTGCCACACTAGATCATGGCCCATAGGAAAACCTATGAACTACGGTCCACGGGTGGGTGCCCACGACCTAGGCACCCAGTGCGGCAGCTTCCACGAGGAAGCCGCTACTCGGTTTCCGTGAAGAAACTCGGCTTTTGCGAGGCAACAACTTCCGTGAGGAAGCTATTGCTTCTGCAAGAAAGCTTCCTTGCACGCGCCTTGAGCCGAGGCTATCTCAGGACCGGCTAAAGCTTCAAGCTACGGCTGGCCTAGGCTACCTCGGCTCCCCTTACATCAAAAGCACCGGCTTGGCTCGACTCAGCCCATCTTCTCCAACGATCTTTCACTGTGATTTTTGTTGGGGATATGCCCTAGAGTCAATTTGTACTTATACAATTGTCATTATGTTGTATATAATAATATGAGGCTTTCCTTTCCATGAATAGTGAGTTTTGTTTTGTTGGTCATCAAGTACGTGACTTGATAGTAAAACCCTACAATGAATACAATGACTATTCTAAAACTGTCCCTGATCGATTATTATTATTGGAATAATAATAAATTAAGATTAGTATGTTTGTGACTTGATGGCTATGTTTTACTGGCCATGGATATTTGTGATATCGAGTCAAGACATAAATAAATGTTAGAGAACATTGTATTGGACATGACCCACTGTGAGAGTACTTCATGGAATATGTCATAAGTACTTTCTAGCCATAATAATATTGAAAGTCCTTCGACCTAAATTCATCATAGTTTCTTACTTGATAAATTCTATATTTTGACATTGTCTAAAGTTGTCTTTAACCGGATAATAAATTAGACTACTCGTTGGATATAGAATAAATCAAGGAGAGGAATATGATTGATTGTGAAGGAATTTGTCCCTCTCAGTTATGGGAGAGATATCCATGGGCCCCTTGATAAGTTAGACTGTTAAAAATGCATGGCCGTGCTCAAATATATCAATCTAAGATATTGATATCATTTGTTTGAACAGTCTACTATGAAATCAAGAAATAATTGATTAAGCTTAATAAGGATGACATGCTCCGTACCTTATGCTTAATCTGGATAACGTGTGACAAAAGGACTAAATATAAAATTATGGTTTGGTTCAAAGAGATCACCGATCTTCATTTAACCTGGATAGTTATAATGTTTTGCTAGAAACCGCTTATAACTTGTGGGCCATTTAAATACGATTTAGGCATGCTGCCAGTGTTAAATGAACCTATAGGGTCACACAATAAGCGAACTTGTTAGGTTATTTTTCTGGTGACCAGGTTCGATAAATCTGGATAAGAATCTGACTCGGTAAAATAATTAGTTAAATTACCGAGATAATGGCAGAATCTTATCATATCAGTTTTAATTTAATTTGAATTTAAATTAGAATATGATAAGATATGATTAGGGTTGGACTCTAAGAGGTTCGAGGGTTTTTTAAGAAAACCCTAGCTGTCTTTCAATAGTCTAATTTTTTCGGTTGAGAACATTCATGCCATTCTCTACCAGAGAAGAAAAAAACCTCTCAAACCCTAGGCGCTAGCACTCCTCGGGTATCGAGTGAGTTCGCGGTGTGTATCCAATAGAGGACGTTCGCATACTGCAGCGTCTGGTGATTGTTCGGGTTGAACGTACAACAGCGCAACCAGAATCGAAGGATGTTGATTACAGCAACTAGAGGTAACTCTTAAAGCTTAGATCTTCTTAATCGTTTACTTGGGTCTTCGGGAGGGATTCGTAGATGTTTTCCGCGTTTAGGAGTCCACGAATCCCAACAATTTTTTCCTACAAATTTCACTGGTCTCCTCTGCAATGCTTTGCAATCACCCAAGGCCATTTCTTGTTACATTTTTTCACCAAAAAACATAACAACTACCTATACATTTTCAAATTAGGCTTACACAAAGTTAAACAAAATAGTAAAGAAAATTTTATAGAAGCTCCTATACCTCAATGGTGAAGTGTACCGACAATCTACCCATACCAAAAATAGTGAAGGAACTCATTTTAATAGGTTTTTCCAGGTTTTATTGAGTAGCATGCATCATCCTAAGCCTTTCAAAGCCAATTGCTTGATACCACTTTGATGGAATGAAAAACAGAGGAACATGCATGGCATTGTAGAACTTTAAAAATAATACCTCTACGTGTCCTCTTTTAGACTGGTTGAGAAGATGAGACAACAACCACGGGAGAAGCTACTTATCTTGGCGATGATTTCAGTGAGAAACCAGTGATCTGTCGGCTTTTTCTTGGCATGTACGTTAAGCTTGTCACTTCTCAGAATATTCCTCCACCTATCTATGTTGGTGAAACAACCTAGATGAGGATGGTCCTTCTTGATCCTTTGCTATTAATTAGCAAAGACAAGAAGATGGAAAGAACGGAAAAAGAACAAAACGTGAAAGAAAGAGAATACAGACCAGCTTTTTTTTTTCTCTCTGTCATATGTTCTTTTTTTGGCTCTACACAACGACTCCTATTCACATCCTAAATTACCCAACCCTAGTGTTTTTATATTTCAAACATCCGGAGGTTATCAACAGAAGTGGTTTGTGTAATCCACAACTCTTCTGTACCGTGAATAATAAAAAACCCTTAGTCTAGGCTATTGGGCCAAAATAATTTATTATTTTTCCTTAGACCAAATGAGCCCCAAAATAATAACCATTAATTATTTATTTCTTGGGCCTATTAAAATAACCTAATAAATAATTAATACGCCCAAATGAACTAAATAATTATTAAGCCTTTTATTAACTAGTTTAATCCCGGGTTAATTTTTTAATTATTTAATCTGGGCTTAGGCCCTGAATAATTAATTAACTAATCAAACTAGATAAAAAATTTAATTTCTCTCATTCCTTTTATTTTATTTTAGTCCAAAAATAAATTAGACTTCCTGAATAAAATAAAATTCTTTTTCTATTGTAACCATTTTCTCGACGTAAAATAATTAGGACTTACGGGCTATTATAATGACTAAAAAGACACATCGTCTTGGCTACTAAAATGACCAAAATACCCTTGTTATATAAATAGTTGTATTTTGTATTTTAAATATTTCCTAATATCACCATAAGAAAATATTAACCCCAAAGACAATGCTACTTAGCTATGTGTTCGAACTACATGTGAAATGACTAAAATACCTCTCTACACATCGCCATTCATTTAGAGAGGAAATAGTGTACTAACACCTCTCTAAACAATATCTACCATCATTAGGCTTCTAGTCCAATGATCCACGACTTCTTGGAATATTCCAGCTTTCCAAGGGAGCTACCTTAAAGCTAATATCCAAGTCATGCTCCCCAGGGCCCTAAATAATTAAATCATTCGAACAGCCACAAGGGGCAATATAGTGTAGATACTATCTTATACAAGTTTTTCTTGACTAATTAGTCACATATACCCTACATACAAGTAAATTGGTCCTTCTTGAGTACCTCAACTATAGTATATCAAAGCATATATTTCCAGCTTTGTCGGGCCACCAACTTATACTTAAGCTGTAGAGTACAAGTCCACGCTGTAGCAGTAATAGTCTAGGTTTCTATCACATAGTACTTTTAGAAACCACTACCACAGATCCAGTTCTACGTATTCGAAATACACTTGTACTATGAAATGAGTAGACTACTCATTGGCTAATGGTAAGCCATTCCTTATTTCAAATTCATAACACAATAACCTTGCCACAATGAGATTCCTATTCTCATCATTTGGTTAAGAACAATAGTTTATGTGTTAAGTATCCTATGGTCCATACCTTACTGCGAAGACCTCCATTCACATGAACCATTTACTTAAACACAATAGGTCTTTTCCAATAAAATCGTGCACAAATGAAAAGAAAACTTTGCAAACAAATTTTGAGAAAAATACTTTTATTAATACAAGTTAAAAATGCATCATAATCTTAGTCTAAAAGGGCATACATTCCAACAATGACTAGTACATATTATACTTCCTAATTTGATCAGGCAGTGGTTCTTATATCTGCGAGTATTGTAATACTTAAAGTTAACATGTAGATGTTTGTTACCTGAACAAGTACATTGATGACCTAACTATGAGATAATCACATAGATAACTATTTAGTGCCAGTACTAGAATCTTATCATAGCAAATGTGCAAGTATCTATAGACTTGAAATCTCTAAGGTACTTTATTTGCTAAGTGTTGGACTTTGATTCCAATTTCTGGAGTACTGACAAGACTGCCTATGAGATAGATATTGAGTACAACATGAAGTAAATGAATGTAGTTGAGAGAATCAATAAAGGATTCATTACTCCTAATAGTATGAGCGAATATCTCATGACCACTTGTAAGAATCACTACTCAAAAAGTCCTTGGCCAAGACAATTGTATATTGGAAATTGTTCCAATTGATACATATGTTGAATAGTGGATTTTGAGAATAAGTACTTAAATATTCGGGCATTTATTATTCTGGAAGGAGTTGGCACTAATTCCGTACTCAAAACCGAATAAGATATTGTATAGTGAAAAGAGTTTATTGCACTGTTGTTTGCTATTAAAAGATTCATATCAAGCCACTTGACTTTCTAGACTTTTGTGTAGTCATGATGTGCTGCTAGATACCACTCATGATCTGCTAAATATGGATTTATTAATTAGAGAATTAATAAACCAATCCTTATTAAAATTAATAGGTTAATTCTAAAATTATTAAGGATTATTAATCTTAAAGATGTTTAGATTAATTTATATTTTTCTACCAATAGATCAAAAAACCTAATAGGTCACACACAATAGAGAACTAAGTGCTCAATATGTTATTTGATAACATTACAGAGCTAATTGTGAAAAGAAGAAGTTGTCGTGGTCAAATTATAATTAGTTATAATTTATGGGCTACATTATAATTAACTATAATCCTAATTATTATTTGTAATTAAGAATCTATATACATAATGGATTCTGATTACTAAATACATACAGACGATATATATCGATATACATACTCTAAGGGATTATGATTTAGTTACATAAAGAGTTTTTTTAAGAAAAACTGAGAGCTACGTCTTCTTCTTCTTCTTCTGAAAATCACACAAAAACCTAGCCGCTAGTTGAGTTTTTCTAGCACAAAACTCTGGTGATTCTTTAGCACCATTCTCGTGTAGACTATATTGGAGACAATCCTACACTTAGATTGTGGTGTTTTGATGGAACAATAGAGAAGACATTCTCTATGTTTGCTGGATCATGCCTCAGAGCAGAGGAAAATTTTGAACTACAGAGATACCGAAAGGTAATTATTCTCTCCTGTTTAGATTCCATTAATGAATAAATGTGATCCTCGTTGTGGAATTTCTATTTTCTTTCCATTGCGCAAATCTAGTTTTGTATGGAGAATTCCAATATTAATTGATGTTTGAGATATTGATTTCATAGGACCTTTTTCTTCTTCGTATAAAATCAATATAATCTAGTTGTTGTTGATTATGTATCAAAGTGGGTTGAAGCAATTTCTACTCCAACAAATGATTTGAGGGTGGTGGTGAAATTCTTGAAAAAAAATATTCTCTTTTTGGTACACCTAGAGAATTGATTAGTGAGGGTACTCACTTTTGTAATAAACAACTAGATAATTTGTTGTAAAAATTTGGTGTGCATCATAAGATTGCTACTACTTACCATCCTCAAACTAGTGGGCAAGTTGAAGTTTCTAACAGAGAGTTAAAAATAATTTTGGAAAACTGTTAATCCTTCTAGGAAAGATTGGTCATTGAAACTCGATGATGCTTTATGGGCTTATAGGACTATTTTCAAAACCCCTATTGGCGTGACATTTTATCATCTAGTTTATGGAAAGGTGTATCATTTGCCTGTTGAACTAGAGCATCAAGTGTATTGGGCAATTAAGTTCCTTAATTTTGATATGAATGTCATAGAAGCAAAGAAACTTTTACAGCTTAATGAATTGGATCAGCTTCGCTATCATGATTATGAGAATGCAAAGCTTTATAAGGAATGGGGAAAAAAAAATTACATGATAAACGCATCATGGTTCATGAGTTCAAAATTAATGATAAATTATTGCTCTATAACTTTTTTTTTGAGGCTTTCTCTAGGGAAATTAAGATCAAGATGATCTAGCCCCTTTGAGATGACAAAAGTGTTCTCAAGTGGAGCCACTACTATCTCACACAATAGCAAGGGAACATTTTCTATTAATGATCAAATGTTGAAGCACTTTTGGAGATGTAACACCTATATATTGGGAGGCTTAGCTTCTCAAAGATCTCCATTTTTAAATTTGAACAATGAAGGAAGTCAAGCTCGAGACTATAAATGAGAACTATGTTTTTCTTTCTTTTTATTTGAAATTCTTTGTTTTTCATGTTTCTATATTCTAGTTTCTTCGATTTCTTAATTTCAGAAAAAAAAAAAAATAGAGCAAAATTGGGGACACTTGTTTTGTAGTGATCATGTCTTGCATATCATGAGGACAATGTTGCATTTAAAATGGGGGTAGGACAATTTTTTTAATATTTTTTCAGATTTTATGATTTTAATGCTATATTTTAAGGAAAATTCTGAAAAATATCCTGAATGTTAGGCATTAGAATTATATTCTCTTGTGGTTAATCTTGATATCACAAAAACCCACCCAAAAAAAAAAAAAAAATTTGTAATCATCTATATGTATTGATTTGAGAAGTTTTGAAAGGGGTATACCCTTACATAATATATATATATTTTTTAGTTTTTCCTAATTATGGAACCTAAATTATTTTGGATATAATCTTATGATTTGATGAGATACTAAGGCTTTATTATACTTTTAATACTACTTATGGTCACTTTATGCACACTAGAACTTGTTTGTTTACATATTTGAGATGAAATTTTAAGGCTATTCTAATTTACTTGCGGATGACATTAGGCCTTCTTTGAATCATTGTGCCTTTCAAGTCTAACCCTATTTTATATCATTTGATCCCTTTTTGAGTTTTATGTGAAATGGGGGTTGAAGCCACCACCCACTTATTCTTGTTAAATTAGCCTATTTACCTACATATATAACCTTATTTTTATTAATTTTTTTCCATTCCCTGATAAGAGAGGAGGGTGCACTTCTCTTAAGTAAGGAGTTGATTTGTTTTTGAATAGGTTGTGAGGAGGTAGTTGATGAGTGCTCATCAGGTACATAGTTTCTATATCAATTGTACTATAGTTGTTATAAATTTTAATTTAAAAGACTACTTATCTCCATATTTTCATATTATTTTGTGCAACAGTCATGGAATAAAGAATTGAAGAAAAATAAGAATGAAAATAGCTGAAAAAGAGTTTTAAGAAGTACCGACGGTGACGTGCCTCTCACATCCCACAGTGCCATGGTAGCATCTGAATTTTAGAATTAAAGTATTGGGAACCGACAATGTCATGCATATCATAGTGGACCATTGTTGGGAATATGCCCTCTTAGACTAGTTTTCTGATGAAAATATTGAATATGTTAATAAAAGAATTTATTTACGGAAATCGTTTTTAAAATAATTTTCTTTATTTGTATACATTTTCGTTTGGAACAGACTCGTTGTGTTTAAATAAATTATACACGTGAATGGAGGTCTTTCACAGTAAAGTATGGATCATGGGTTATTTAAACACATAAACAGTTGTTCTTAACTGATTGATGAGAATGGGAATCTTATCATGTTTAGGTTATTATGTTATGAATTTCAAATGGGGGATGGCTTACCTTTAGCCAGTGAGTTGTCCACTCACTTCATGACATAAGCGTATTTCGAATACGTAGAATAGGACCTGTAGTAGTGGTTTCTAAAAAGTACTATATGGTAGAAACCTAGACTACTACCACTACAGCATGGACTAGTACTCTATGACTTGAGTATGAGTTGGTGGTCTGGCGAAGCTGGAAGCATATACTTTGATTTGCTATAGTTGAGGTTCTATCGTAGGGCCAATATACTTGCATGTTGGGTATGTGTGACTAGTTAGTTAAGATAGACTTGTACAAGATAGTTTCTATACTAAATCGCCCCTTGTGGTTGTCCGAATGATCTAAATATCCAGGGCCCTAGGAAACATAACTTGGATGTTTGCTTTAGGGTAGCTCCCTTGGAAAGCGGAAACACTCCAGGAAGTCGTGGATCATTGGACTAGAAGCCTAAGGATGGTAGATGTCATTTAGAGGGGTGTTACTACACTTCTTCCTCTCCAAATGTACGACGATATGTAGAGGGGTATTTTAGTCATTTCACCTGTAGGTCGGAGACTTTACTAATGTAGCATTGTCCTTGGGGTCAATATTTCCATATGGTAATATTAGGAAATATTTAAAATACGAAATATAACAATTTATATAGCAGGGGTATTTTGGTCATTTTAGCAGCCAAGGCGATGTGTCTTTTTGGTCCTTGGAATAGCCCGTAAGTCCTAATTAATTTTGGGTTGTGGAATTGGTCTCAGTTCAAGAGGATTTTATTTTATTTTATTTTACTTTATTTTATTCAAGATGTCTAGTTTATTATTAGACTGGAATAAAATAAATAAATAAATAAAATAAAAATAGGAGTTGAGAGAAATTAATTATTTGATTTAATTAGTTAATTAATTATTCAGGGCCTAGGCCCAGTTTGAATAATTAGAAAATTAACCTGGGCTTAAACTAAGGGGAAAATAATTAATGCTTAATTATTTATTGGGTTATTTATATAAGTCCAAGAAATAAATAATTCAAGTTTAATTATTTTTGGTTCATTTGGGCTCATTAATTATTTATTGGGTTATTTCTATAAGCCCAGAAAATAAATAATTAATGTTTATTATTTTGGGTTTTTTGGGTCCAAGAAAAATAATAAATATTATTTCGCCCCAATAGCTTGGACCGTAGGGTTTCTTCCAAATACAGTTCAGATGAGTTTAGGGTTAAGCCAAACTAATTCTCAGGATAACATCCGGGTGTTTGAAATATGATATCCCAGGGGATATGTTTATCAGATAATGGGAGACCTAGTTTTGGCTAACAATAAACAAGACTCTGGGATAGAGAAAACCTTAATATTTTTCCCTAGCTTTTCTCTCTAGCTCACGAGACTCTCCCTCACGTCTCTGTTCACGCAACTCTCTCTCTCTCTTGTGAGTTTTGCTTCATCCTCTTGTTCTTGATTCTTTGCTAATCAATAGCAAGAGAACCGAGGAGATTAGAGACCACTCTTCTTCACTGGAGTGCTCACCAACGGATTTAGGCAGTGGTCATATTCCGTGAACCAGAAAGCTTGGCATTTATGCTTCACCGGCGGAAGAAAACTGGACAGTGGAAGCTTCACTGGATGTTCATGGATGGATGATGAAGAAGTTGTTTTCCCAGGTTCAAAGCTTTCTTCAACGTTCTTCAAATTTTTAAGGCTCCAATAAGTATGTTTTCATCCCACCATGCTGCTCCCATACTCTGTTTAATGTTTATGTTCTCCATTTTCGTCTACTGAAGCATGCTCTGCAAATATGTCAATTCCTTCAACCTTGTCGTGCATGATTACAACACACATCTACAATCAAGTCTCATGACATCGTTTGAAGCTAAAATAAGTGAATAAAAACATGGACGGTGCCATGCATGTCATCTCTAATGGTGTCGTGTAACATCCCATATCAGATATGTTGTTCTTTTTCAGCAATAATTTTTAGGGCTTCCTTGGCCTTATAAATAGAAGCTTGCAGCACAATAAGTGGTGGCCAACACTGAGAGAAACACATGCACTCCATGAATAGAAAAGAAATGATTGGAGGTTTCTAAGTGAATATTGAAGATGAAGAATTCAGCTACTTTATGAGCAAATTCTTGTCCCTTTCTTTAGTTTTCTTTGTCAATTTATATCTACTACTTTAATTGTTCTTGAAGGGTTGAACTCTAGTTAGTTTTGTATTAAATCCACTCTTGATTTGTTGCCAATTTCTAAAGAATGATTGTGTTGGATTTATTAATTGGGCTGCTCTCTCTTAATGAATTCAAGAGATGGGATTAGGAGTTGGGTTTAATGTAGGTTTTAGTTTGATTAACTTGAGAGAGAGGTTGGGGGAATAGAACTTGGTAATAATTGGGGATTTGATATCACATAGAAATAGGGATATTAGATTCTTCCAAATAATTGGGTGGTTTGTGCTTAATGCTCCTTGGGTTCAATTGAGAAGATAGAGATATTCACTAATTGGCTCAAGAATAGAGAATTTATAACTTAAAAGAGTGTGGGTTTTGCATTGGTGACTCTACCAATTGTAGAATTGGAAATTTAGTTATCATGGGTTTGATTTGATACTTGGCTAATTTAGGGATATACTTAACAAGTTCATGTCTTTCACTCATTTTCTTATCTTTGATTTTCTCATGGTCAATCTTGTAGGGGTTGTGTTTATTCTCCGTATTCGTGTCCATTGTACTTAGTATTATTTCATTAATTCATTAGGCTAAACAATAAAAGAAGAGTTAGTAGTGGTACACTTATCCATTCCTTGAGGATCTTCGATACATACCCTTAAACAATATTCTACGTGATGGGTATACTTGCCCAACTGTGTATCTTGAGTGTTTTGACATTTTAATTAAAATTTGATTGTGTGTGTTTTTGTTTGTAATTTTTCTCAGACTCGAAATCGCACAATAAGTTTTTAGTATCGTTACTAGGGAATAAGGATAATATCATGAAAGATTAGATTTTATTAATTTAGCCATGTATATATTTGTGAATATTACTAGTTCTTTTGTGTAAATAATTATGTATATATTTATGCATAATACTAACCATTACTTTAATATAGACTTCTTTTCATTTTTATACCTTGTTTGTATGTTGTTTAGGTTCATTATTTTTAGTCATTGAGATCAACAAATTGTATTAGGTTCTAATGTGTTATATCATTATACCTTATTGTATTGTTATTGTTGATGTTGTTGTAAGTTGTTTTGCAAAATTGTCTATAAAATAGAATTTATTGATTTAGTTTTGGTTCTTGTAATAAGTTTTTATGCATTATTATTGTTGGTGGAGAATTTTTTTTTTTTTTTGTTATATTAGTGTTGGTAGGATGAAAGTGTTGTTGTTATGAACTATTATGGACTGAGTAGAATTTATTGTGAAAAATTTAGTTTAGCTGGAAGAGTAGTTGTTGTGGTGTTGTGCATTTTTTGAGGATTTTGGTTTATTGTTGTTGTTGTGGAGTTTCTCTTTTATTCTTGTGTTGGTATTATTCATGGTGTTGTAGTACATATATTGGTGAAAAATTAAAACTTGATTGTAGTAGTGGTGAATAAATGAAGGAGTTGGTTAGTTTATGTTGTTAAAGTTGTTGTAGAATGTTGCAGTTTTCGTAGAGGATTTTTGTGAAGGTTGTAAGCCTTTTGTTTAATAGTTGTTGTAGTGTTGAGGCGAACTTTTGATTGTTTAGGAACCTTATCTTGACTTTGAAGTTTGTAGCATTGATTAGGGATTGTCGTTGTAAAAATATTTTAAATTTCTTTCATTTAATTTTTTAAGCTTTCTATTCATTTTATTCACATTGATAATTATGAGTGTACTTAGTGGTATACTAAGAGAGTTGAGAATTAGAGGATTGTTCTTAAGAGTGATAGAAAGCTTAGTATGTGGATACCTATTGTTTGGGCATTTGTATAAGAAGAGTGTACATTTTGGTTTGGTCATTTATTTTGTTGTATTGTTCTAGTGTTATTAGTGTAATATATGTTTGGTTTTGATTTTTTTCTTATTAGTTGACCTTATAGTTTAATTATAATACTGGTGCACATATGTGTTCTTCTTGTTTGTATCCTTCTTATTCTTTCTTTAGCCTTTGTGTACTGTTGTATTTGTTGTCGTTGCTATAGGAACAAAGACTAACTGGTACCATTCAATCCATATAAATAGGGGCCAGTTAATTGCAGAATAACAAAGCCATTGAGCTACTAGAAAGAATTGGCACCAATTTTTACCTTAAACCCGCGCCAGTTATATTATACATTTGAACAATAAGCTTCAAGATGTCCAGAGAGTATTGCTTACACTTTGCTCCCTATTTTGTTATTTTGTATCATGTAAATACGTATGTATCATATATTTTGGATAATAAGGACATTGTCCCATTTAAGTGTGGGGGAAAGGTTAAGTCATTTTTCCTTTGCAAGTTTTTATAGATTATTTTGGCAATTTTCCTTTTTAGGCTAAAAATTATATTTTTGTATTTGGGCTGTATTGTTTAATTTTTTTTTCTTTTTTCATTTCAAGACATTTTGGCATATGTGTTAATATGTGTTAGTTTGATGGAGATATTATTTATCTTCTTGTTTGAAAATTCTACTTAAGACTTTTCTAGGATAGTTGATTTTATGTACACATATATATTGAGCCTAACATTGGCTAAGTTTTGAGAAGTAAGTTAACCTAGTTTATACCTTTGAAAATGTAGTAAAACTTAGTTCTTTGAGAATGGATGAGAACTTTGTGATAAAATATAGAGTGTGGATTGTTGGCTTATATCTAATTCCATGGAAATTCCCATTCATTCATTCATATATTTATTTTGTATATTGTATTATACAAACATTCAATTGTATATTATGTACTCCATTGTAAAGGCAAGTAGGAGCAAGAGATACGTTGCTCAATGCACCTATTGATGTGAGGAGGAAAAAGACTTTAGGAATGCAAAAGGCATGTCCTATGATGAAAAACAACGTGTGATATATATACATATATATATATATATATAAGAAAAAGTAAAAAAAGTAAAAATGCAAAAAGAGTATTCAAATCAAAATCATTATAAATGCATTCCTTTTGTAAAAAAACAATGAAAAATAAGAGGCTTCTACTTGTTATTCCAAGTTAAAATGTACAGTTGTAATGTTGTATTGTGATCTAACAATTGTATTCCTTGCACTATTTTGTATGCCACACGACTTGAGTTGCCCAGTTAATCCTAACCTGTATAAATAACACAATTTGTATTCTTAACTTAGGAGGTAGAGTGAATCACACTGATTTGGCATAAGCTTGTTTAATTCAACTTTGACATTCTTGGTTGTGTTCTTAATATATAGGAATACATAGGATTAACTTGGACAAATAAGTGTTAGGATGAATTCTAAAGTGGAGGATGAAATAATGTCTCTACCATTTTAGCCTTATTGTATATATGTTGACATGTTCTTGTTTATTTTCCCAATATGTTATGTCTGAATTTATTTATGTTTCTTGTAAAACTATTTTGATTATTTGAAAATAATTTTATTTTACTTGTACACTATTTGTTAGTTTGCGAATAATTTTGTTTTGCTTGAGGACAAGTAAAAGCTGAAGTGTGGGAGAGTAATGAGCGCTCATCACGTACATAGTTTCTATATCAATTGTACTATAGCTGCTGTAAAATTTAATTTAAAAGACTACTTATCCCCATATTTTCATATTATTTTGTGCAAGAGTCATGGAATAAAGATTTGATGAAGAATAAGAATGAAAATAGCTAAAAAAGAGCTTTGAGAAGTATCGACGGCGGTGTGCCTCTCACATCCCACGACATTGTGGCAGCACCTGAATTTCAGAATCAAAGTATTTGGAACTGACAACGCCATGCATATCATAGTGGACCTTGTTGTGCATGATTACAACACACATCTAAAGTTAAGTCTCGCAATATCATTTGAAGCCAAAGTAAGTGAAGGAAAACATGCATGGCGACTAATGTGTTTGGATTTGGGTATAAAAATCATATAAAAACTAAGCACATTCCCAGTCAAGTTTAAATTAAAATGTTGGACCCAAATCCCACATATGAGCAAGTGTACTCATCATTACTGAGCATAGGGTTCAAACGAGTGTCGATCCTCAAGGAACAAGTAAACATTAATTACCCCTCTTTCATTGTTTAACCGACTCAACAAAGTGAAAATCAAATAAAAAGGAAAACTAAAAAGAAAATAAAATAAAAATATGTAGATGTCATGGATGGAGAAGTATGCAACTCAAACCATTGATTAGACAACCACGATCTTCAAGAACTTAACAATTATCATAATCAATCATTCTTTCGGCACCCTGAAGGATTAAGGTAAATTAGTATCTCTTAGTCTGTCTCAACTAATTACTACCTTCTAGATAAATTAGCATCACTTGGTCTGTCTCAACTAATTCATCTAAAAGATGCATTAAACACAATCCTTAATTAAATTTCTGTGGTCTGGCAAATTTAAAACATGAAATTAATCAATGAATCCTTGGTCTGGAAAACAGCAATTAACCTTTAATTACTCAATCCTCAGTAATTAACCTCTTTGGTCTAGCAAGTTAACAGCCAATGAATGCGAAAATTAATTAATTGCAACCGTCATCAACCTCTTTGGTCTAGCAAGTTAACAATAGAAACAACCAACTAATCTCGGAATATGTCCAAGTAATTAAATACCAAGAAGAACAGTCAATTAATCAAAAGATCAAATAACTCTAAGAATCGTGATTATCTAAAACAATGTCAAATTACAATAAAACAATTAAAACATCATTGTCAAGAAAAAGAAAACAAAGTAAAAGAAAGAACTCATAGACAAGCCTCCTTCTTCTTCTTTTGAAAACTTTCTTGTACAACCCTCATTGAACTTGAAGATTTCCTCCTTAGACTGAGTGATTTTTTATGATGATCAATGAATTCTCCCATTTTTCCCTTGTGTTTTTCATCTATTTATAGACTTAAGAAGTGCCTAAACTCATAGGTACAACGTTCTTGGCCGAGTAAAAGTTGGAAGATGCTAAAACTCCCTAGATTTCCAAAAACGCGTCAAAAGATCGCAGCACCACCTCAAGAATAGACCACAGCCGGCGATGCCTTGGTCCTTTGGTGCCGGCGCCGCCTGTGTTCTGTTTCTCCACTCGTTCGTCGATTTTTCTCCAAATTTTGCGAAAACGTTCCAGAATGCAGCCAGCGCCGCCTCCAGCCTTACAGCCGGTACCAGTTAGGCTCTGTTCTTCTCTGCTTCTCCAATTTGTCCATTGCTTTGATGTTTGTGCATCCAGTGTACAGTCGGCACCGCCTCTACTCTGTTTCACGACGGTTTTGCTTCATTTTACCAAAAAACCTAAAATAATGACCAAAATACCTTTCTAAGGGTAAAATCTCAAATATTTAAGAATATGACTAGTTATTGCACAAAATGTATTACAAAAGAGCCTCAAATAACTACGCAAAATATAACCAAATTAACCGCTATCATATTCCCCCACACTTAGCTCTTTGCTTGTCCTCAAGCAAAGCATCAAGAACAAGTAGAAAAACATAAGGTTTTACTCACATCACTCAATCAATTCCCAAAACATATCTTCAATGCTTTCTTTACTTATGAACATTGAACATATGATACTATATCTTTCACAACCAATGCAAGACTTGTGTAGTGATAAATGACTTAGTAGAACCATCACAATACTTCACAATATTCTCAAACCATTAGAAAGAAGTTAGTTAAAAAAGAATATGCATTCCATATGCTTACTTTTCATACACTCCTCCACTAATCCGAGACATATCATGATTCTACTTAGATCAAGTAGGACTTTTAAGCTTGTAATGTAAGGCTAAAGGTTTGTAATGCAGCTTAGCAAGCGAAGGATATAGGAACATCAAAAGTCAAAGAAAAACTGAGAATAAGCAAGAAAAAGGTAACAAAAAAAAAACTATAATTCCCAACTCTTCTTGCTCTCCTATTCCAAGAACCAATCAAACCATAACCTTATATAACAACCCTTACGCATTTCAAGCAAATCCTGCATTGCTCTTTCTTTTCTTTTTTTTTTTTCTTCTTCTTTCACCTTTTCTTATCATCAATTTTTTTCCTCACAAGATCAATCAATTTTCCAACAATGGTAGCAAGTATCTTATATGAACTTACTTTTACAGTTCACTCACCCTCCCTTTTGTGATTTTTTTGCTCTTTTTGTCTTCAATTCTCTTTCAATTCTTTCTTCTTTTACTCCTCTTTTTCTTTTTTTGCTACTGTTCTTTTCTTTTTCATTTACTTTTCTTTCTATCAGCTTGTTGTTTTCTCTCTTCACTCGTTTCTTTTCTTCTTTCTCATCTTTTTTCAGCTCGCATTCTTTTCTTTCTCGATCTTTCAACTTCTTCCCTTCATTCCACTTCCTCTCTTTTCCCGGCTCCAATTGTAATTGATTCATGACTGAAAGTAACAAGTCATGATCTCTCTCCCTGCATTGTTCTCAACATACATATGCTTTCATCCTTGACGAGCATAAAGATTTGGAAATTATATAAACTCTCAGCACAAGTAATGGACAAAATATCGTGACAGGTTGTAAAGAAAGAAATCACCAATTTAAGCTCAAAATAGGCACTAGGGATAATATAGCACTAGGTAGGCTTGAAAAGCTCAAATTATCTAAAGAAGGCCTATTACCGTCATCCCTAAGTTAAATCATGACTGTCTTTCTTATTTCGCCTCGAGAGGTATTCAAGTAAGTTCTAGAATGCTCCATGAATTTTAGTAGAAAAACAGGTTTAAGAACAATGCGAATAATTTGATCAAGAACTACTTAGTCCAAGTGCGTGCAAAAAGTCATGCATAAGCCATAAATGATCTAGAACATATACTCTATAGTCCATCATAAAGACATGCATTAAAAATATAGCTTGAAATCTCCAGAATTTCAGAAAAATTTTTGAAAATTTTGCTCACAAGAAGGATGATAACATATAAAATAATAATGTATAGAAGAATTTTCAATCAAATCACTCCCCAACACTTAAAATGGACATTGTCCTCAATGGCCAAATAAATAAAGCAAAGAAATCTGCCACAGGACTAAAAATAAAAGGGGAAAAGAGAAGAAAGAAAATACTTCCATACTTTGTGCTCAATATAAAATTGATGAAAACTTGGGCAAAGTATATCCCCAAACCACTCCCCCACACTTATATTGGACAATGTCCTCATTGGCAAAAAATAAACACAAGACAGCATCTCCAAAGGGACCAAAAATAATAAAGGGGTAGAAAGTTTAGGTAATACTTCCCAAGTGCAATAATGCTCCAATAGATATCCAAACTTAAGGTAAAGAGAATGGCTTGTCCAAGAGGACTTTATGTCTCCCGTTGAATGGGGGTGAAGGGTAGAGATTACCACCATCCTCCAAGGACTTTTACGATATAGTATTGAAAGATCCAACTCCTTGAAGCATGATAAATTCAACACATCATTATTTGGATCCATATTCTCCGAGAGAAGAGAGGAACCTAGGAAATCATGTGACAAAGAGAGGTTAGGATTATTAGCACATAGAGAAGAATTGGATACCTCCCTTCCCACATTGGATAATTGTTCCTCATAGCATTTCTCCTTGGAGATTCTCTTGTTCGAATGTATGGGCCAGCATGAACTCATGAGTCTCCTCAACAATCTTAACTAATTGTTTCCTTGGATCGCACCATCGTTGGGAAGCTTCTTCATGCTACTGAACAGATGAATTTATATTGGTAACAAAAGAATTCACTAATGCTTCTAATGACGTCTCACCAAAAACATCAATGTGAGCTTGTAAATTTGCCAATTAATACAATAATGTTTTTTTCTTTTTCTCTCTCTCTTTTTTTTTTTAACAACTAAAAACTATCCTAATTGAATGAATGACCATGATACATTTAAAATAAGAATTCCTAAATTAAAATAAAAGTAAAAATTGTAAATAAAGAAACAACTAATAAAATAGTTCATCTCCAATATCGTGTTAGCTTAAGTCTAAACCGGAAAATAAAAAGAGTTAGTATTGACTCAAAATTATAGGTGTAAAAATTAATAAATTAAAAATATTATTATTACACATATTCCACATTAACATTGGGTTAGTAAAATTAAATAACTAAATATCCAATTTATTCTAACATACAAAAACAAGTTAGTTATTATTAACATGTATCTCTCTATTTACATATTTACAACATATAGTGAAAGTAAAATACAATTATACAAACAACAAAATATGGCACTTCTTTATACAAGGAACATATATACATTTATTACATATTTACATGGTTAAATGAACAAAATCCAAGCTTTCATGCTATTGTTCCCCGGCAACGGCGCCAAAAACTTGATGTGTTTGGATTTAGGCATAAAAATCATACAAAAACTTAGCACATTCCCAATCAAGTTTAAATTAAAATGTTGGACCTAAAACCCACATATGAGCAAGCGTACTCATCATTATTGAGCATAAGGTTCAAACGAGTGTCGATCCTCAAGGAACAAGTAAACATTAATTACTCCTCTTTCATTGTTTAACCGACTCAACAAAGTGAAAATCAAATACAAAAGGAAAACTAAAAATAAAATAAAATAAAAATATGTACATGTCAAGGATGGAGAAGTATGCAACTCAAACCATTGATTAGACAACCACGATCTTCAAGAACTTAACCATTATCATAATCAATCATTCTTTCAGCACCGTGAAGGATTAAGGTAAATTAGCATCACTTGGTCTGTCTCAACTAATTACTACCTTCTAGATAAATTAGCATCACTTGGTTTGTCTCAACTAATTCATCCAAAAGATGCACTAACAGCCATTAACCTTTAATTACTCAATCCTCAGCAATTAACCTCTTTGGTCTAGTAAGTTAACAGCCAATGAATGCGAAAATTAATCAATTGCAACCGTCATCAACCTCTTTGGTCTAGCAAGTTAACAATAGAAACAACCAACTAATCTCGGAATATGTCCAAGTAATTAAATACCAAGAAGAACAGTCAATTAATCAAAAGATCAAATAACTCTAAGAATCGTGATTATCTAAAACAATGTCAAATTACAATAAAACAATTAAAACATCATTGTCAAGAAAAAGAAAACAAAGTAAAAGAAAGAACTCATAGACAAGCCTCCTTTTTCTTCCTTTGAAAACTTTCTTGTACAACCCTCCTTGAACTTGAAGAATTCCTCCTTAGACTGAGTGATTTTCTATGATGATCAATGAATTCGCCCCTTTTTCCCTTGTCTTTTTCATCTATTTATAGGCTTAAGAAGTGCCTAAACTCGTAGGTACAAGGTTCTTGGCCGAGTAGAAGTTGGAAGATGCTAAAACTCCCTAAATTTCCAAAAATGCGTCAAAAGATCGCAGCACTGTCTCAGGAACAGACCATAGCCGGTGCCACCTTGGTCCTTCGGAGCCGGCGCCGCCTGTGTTCTGTTTCTCCACTCGTTCGTCGATTTTTCTCTAAATTTTGCGCACACGTTCCAGAATGCAGCCGGCGCCGCCTCCAACCTTACAGCCGACGCCGGTTAGGCTCTATTCTGCTCTGCTTCTCCAATTTTTTCATCGCTTTGAAGTCCGTGCATCCAGTGTACAGCCGGTGCCGGTTCCAGGCTTCCAGCCGGCACCGCCTCTGCTCTGTTTCTCAACGGTTTTGCTTCGCTTTACCCAAAAACCTGAAATAATGACCAAAATACCTTTCCAAGGGTAAAATCTCAAATATTTAAGAATATGACTAGTTATTGCACAAAATGTATTACAAAAGATCCTCAAATAACTACGCAAAATATAACCAAATTAGCCCGTATTAGCGACGTGCATGTCACCTCCGACGGCGTTGCACAATGTCCCAGATCTGATTTTGCTATTTTTTTTAGTAACGAATTTTAGGGCTTCCTTGGCCCTATAAATAGAAGCTATCAACACAAAAAGTGGAAGCTAATACTATGAGAAAACACCCACGCCAAGAACAAAAGAGAAAAGAGAGGATTGTAGGTTGCCAAGTGTAGATTGAAGATTGAAGATGAATAAATCAGGTTGTCTATGAGCACTTTCTTGTCAATTTCTTTAGATTTCTTTGTCAATATACATCTATTGCTTTAATTTTTCGTGATGGGATGAACCCTAATTAGTTTTGTATTAAATCTACTTTTGATTTGTTGATTTACAATTCTTAAAGAATGATTACTTGATTTTATTGTGTTGGATTTGTTATTTGAGTTGCTCTTTCTTAATGAATTTGAGAGATGGGGTTAGGAATTGGGTTCTAATTAATGGGTTCAATATGGGTTTTCCTTCAACTAACTCGAGAGAGTGGTTAAGGGATTTGAACTTAGTAATCGTTGGGTATTTGGTATCACCTAGAGATAGGAGTATTGGGTTTTTTCAGATAATTGGGAGTTTGTGCTTAATGCTTTAATGCTTCTTAGGTTTAATTGGGGAGGTAGAGATACCCTCTAATTAGCTCAGGAATAGAGAATCCAAAACTCAAGAGAGTGTGGGTTTTGCATTTGTAACTTCTATCAATTTTAGAACTGGGAATTTCGCTATCTTGGGTTTGATTTGGTACTAGGCTAATTTGGGGAGTTTCTTGACAAGTTCATGCATTTCACTCATATTCTTATCTTTGATTTTCTCATGGCCAATCTTGTGGAGGTTGTGTTTATTCTCCGTGTTCACGCCCATTGTAGTTAGTATTGTTTCATTAATTTGTTAAGCTAAACAATAGAAGAAGAGTTAGTAGTGGTACCTTTATCCCTTCCCCGAGGATCTTCAATACTTACCATTAAATTTTATGCTACGTGATAGGTGTACTTGTCAAATTGTGTGTTTTGTCATTTTAATTAAAATTTGATTATGTTTGTATGTGTTGGTAATTTTTCCCACACTCAAGATCGCACAACAATAGTATGGTATGAAAAAGAGATTGACGGATTGAATTGTTGGAAAGTTAAAGATTTGAAAAAAAAAATTAGAAGAAAAATGGCTTGTAATGTGGAAAAAAGAAAAAAAAAAAGAAAGTTGGGAAGTTTTGTGAGTTTCTGGAAGAAGGGGGAAAAAAGGAAAAAATTCCGGAAAATTAAAAAACTGTTGGTTTTGTTTGCCTAAGTTTGGTTCTTTTGAATCCTTTCAAGAAGTTAAGTGAATTATTAAGTAAGCGGTGCATAAGTATGTAAAGGATGGGAAGAATATTTTTTTGAGTTCATTTTCCTTCCTCTCTCAATTTTTTTTTTTTTAGCACATTTTCTATCCCTTCATTTCATAGCCATCTTCTCAACCTAACATTTCAAGCCAAGAAAGTCCTATTAGACCCAAGAGAGTCATTCTAGTCTCTATTAGTAGAGAGTGTGTAAGCTTACAAGACTATTGTTGTGTTACTCTTCAATCCACATAATCATGAGTTCTCATTTGATGCATATTATCGCCTAAGTTTTGAGTTAAATTACTTAATTATAGCAGGAGTTTTTTTTTTTTTTTAAGTTTCTTTGGTTATGTTGTATTAACATTGATATTACTCTCGATTATTTTTCATTCTCTTCATTTTGAGTTGATGTATATGGATGATTTTTCTATTTTTCATATGGGATATTGTAACACCCCACTACCTAAGCCCAACAGGGCCAGGGATATCACCCAATCCAAAGGACAAGGGGTTTTTATAACTAGGTCACACAAAAGAAAATATAAGCAATACTTTAAAATTGAACTTATTACAACCCAAAAATACATGAACAAATCCAAAATAAATTGTTTTTTGCCATCTCTCAAAACAACACATAAAAAAAAATAACATAAAGTCTTCAAAGCATAGGCAACAAAACTAGCTATTCATCTCCATAGTAGGATTGACCTGAAAACATGGTGTAAAAGGTGATGAGATAAAAATCTCAGTAAGCCCGTGTGTGCTTTGAGTGTTTTAGGTAAAACAGTTCATGCATGCAAGTTGTAAAAATTGCATAAGAGAAAGTGCCGGCAAACATTAAATAATGTTAAAAATAAAGAGTGGCGTTGTGCTTGTCAAACCATACATGTGCACAATAAATACAACCACTCAAATGGGTAGCCATGGGTTACCACACGTTGGGCCCCATGACCATATAACGGTCAGAATGCCACACTTTGTGCAGACTAACAAAAGGTAGGTGTACGATCTACCGGGTGAGGTACTCCTCCTTCTCTACAGCTAAACTTACCAGTTGTCCACTCTAGAAACACACAATCCATATGACTGAAACTTACTAGCTCGGACCGGCATAACTAAGTAGTATTGTCGCTTCTCCAAATTGAGTTCATCTTTTGGAAGTGTCCTCCTGCCAGAAGACTCACTCTTGCTCTTCAAAACTAGTACTACTAGCCTATCCTTATTGAGTACTCAACGTTGATTGTCCCATTTGGGAGAAAATTGATCGCAGCAATCAAGGGTTTCTAAAATTCTTGTCGAAGTTGGGTTTTAGAAAGAGTTTAGCATTTTGTGTAAAACTGCTTGTTTGATTTTTCAAATGATTTGCTTGATTGAAATAAAAAGGAAAACAATCCTTAATTGTTTTTACAAAATGAGTGTCCATACACATCGCATTTGGCTTACCACAATAATTTTTTGTGCTCAAAAAATTTCATGCAAGAGATTACCTGATCCTTTGCTTGTTCGAATTCAAAAATCTTCCAAGGCTGACCTAACTCCGCCTGGGGTAAACATAAGACATAAGGTTATACTCGAGCTATATTTACCTTACGCAAATAATTCCTAGTTCAACTAACTACAATCATGACCTTAATGTCCTAAGCTTTAAGGCTAGCTGATAAAGAATTTTATAAAAGAAGTCTAGCTTGATAAGTTAAAATAACTAGGGGTTTTAAAATAACTACTAATAAGTTATAGGTTCAAATAATAAATCTTGAGTGGAAGAAGATGAACAAAAGAGTTATTCTTGGTTACCTTGATAATGTTCTTGAGACTTCAAGAGAAAAAAAATCTGATTTTGATCCGAATGCCAATTTTTGTTTTCGAGATTTGATGTTATAAATTCCAGAAATGGACTCTAAGGAGTATGTAGGTGTATTCTGGAGTTTTTGATAGGGATTGGAGGTGTTTAGAGTGGTCTTTGGCATGAAGAAAGGTATTGTGTGTTCTTGGTGTTCTTAGTGAAAATTGAGAGAACTAGAGTAGGAATGGTGGACGAATTTCTGAAGAGGGCTGGCCGAATGATTGAGGGAGTTCAGGGATTTTGGTTTTCAATTTAGGGAGGGAAAGAAAAATCCGGTTGTTTGAAATTCAAATGGAGAAATTTAAGGAGTGTTTTGAGGTAAAAAATATATTAATGATGTTTGATTGATGAAGGTTTCTTGGAGCTGCAATGGAACCGGTTGGACTGTTGTGTTTTGCTGAAATGAATGAAGGTTGATGGAGCTTTAAGGCTGGCCAAAATTCTGAGCTCAATGGCAGAGGAATTTCTAGTTATGATGCCTAATCCAAGGGTGTTTTCATGGAGCAAATGTTGAAAATTTTGAAATTCAAATGGAAGTTTGAATGGAGTGATTGTAGGAGAAATTTGAGGTGTGGTTATGGAGTCCAATTGTGCAAGGTAAGTGGAGAGGGTAATGGTGTTCATTTCATGGCTGAACCAGGGTTAATTTACAGAGGTTTGAGGGTGGTTTTCGGCCAAGGCTTGAAGGGAACAAAGCTGGAAATTTTCTAGTTTCATGATGTTCATGGTTTGAAGGTTTGCTGAATTTTCTGTTCAGTTTTTCTGCAACATTCCAGCCCAATTTGTAGAGGGTTTTGAGAGGTGTTTGAGGGTCCTTTAAGGCTAGTTTTTAGTCTTCTTTATGGAGGAAAAGCAGAGGCATTTTGCTGAGTTGATGACATAAGAAAACAGCTCCAATTCTAGGCTGCTATGCAGCGAAAACTGTCCAGAATTTTTTTCTGGTTTACACAGTTTTTGTGCAGTCCGATTTTGCACATGAATTTCAGTCTTCAAGTTGAATAAATTGGCCATTTTTCTGATAGAATATGAGTAGGAAACATGGCTGAGTTTTTCAAAAGCTAGGCTGCTCAAAATCTGGAAAATTTCTAGATTTCTTCCATGAAGAATATGAACGCTATGAAGTTGAGGTTGAAGGTTCAACCATGGTGATTAATTTCCCTTGGGAACCTCCCCTAACTCCTCTCCTATTCTTAGTCAATACTCCAACCTCCAAGATTCACTTTTGAAATTCAAAAACCAAGAATCCTTGTTGAATTTTCTGGAATTAAAAACATGAATTTGGATAAATTTTGAACAAATTTAATTGGTGAAGAGGTTAGGACAAGCTAGAGGTAATAAAAAGATAAGAATTCCTCTAGAATTCTTTTCTGGACATGATGATAGAATTAGGACATTCTCTTCATGTCTCCCCTAGGACAACATTCCTATTTTTATGGAATGCAAGAAAACAAAATTTCAAACTTAACTAAGATAATCATGATGAAACTTAAATGATGGGATTTGAACTCATGACCTTAGAGATTAATTCTAAAGCTCTAACCACTAAACCATAACAACTCTTGTTCTTATTTTCTCACCCAAATATTCTTCTTATTTAATCCTCCAGCTATTTTCCTATTTTGACCTCAAGCAAAATTACCATTTTACCCTTCCTACTCAATAACATAATTAAGCCTTTTAACCTATAAATCATAATTCTAAAGCGCATAAAATCATTTAAAAATATATATATTCATGCAAAATGATATGATATGCATCCCGACCCCTTTACTCTAGGGTTGGCTTTAGGTAAGGTTTCACAAATATTGAGGTTGATTTCAAGTTGAGATGATTCTGTGCATAATGTTTTTTCGTTTTGTTTCTTTGCTCGAGGGAAATCAGAGTCCTAAGTAAGAGGTAGTCGATTAGTTATATTTTTACTATTTTTTATTACTATTTTCTCACTTTGGGTTAATTGATTAAATTATTAAAATTTTGATTTTCCTAAGTGAATTAAATAATATTGTACTTAGTAGAGTTTAATTGATAAAGTTTTGTTTATAAAGTACAATTTAAATAGAAGAGGGTTAATTGAGGTGGTTTATATTTATTTTTATTGTGCCCAGGAAGAGCTTCTTCATAGTTGGATCAAATACAATAGAAATCGTGTGGTACAAGGATAGAAGAGAATGGAAGAGTCTAGCACAATATGAAGGAAAGAAAATAAAAGTTGGCAAGAAGAGATGGAATTGGAAAGAAGACAAAAGCTGGAGAAAAATAAGAAGAAAAAGGAAAAAAGAAAGAACAAGACATTGGCCTATGGTGGAAAGCAAGTCAAACCCCATTGGCTACACCTATTCGAATTGGACTTGGACTCCAATTTGTATCAATCAAGGGAGGTGGCTATTTAGAGGGAATGATTTTTGTTGGGGAATTTCATGGAAGGCCAAGCAGAGACAGATGAACAGAGGAAAATTAGGAGAAGAGGCTCGTGGACCAAGCATTAATCCAAGCTCTTCTTTTACTTATTTCTTCGTTTCTATTTTATGCTAATTAAATTTATGCCTTTTGATATAGAGATTATGTGTAGCTAAATTTTTTTTAGACTAAGACCTTCAATGAAGGATGAATTTTTTATGTGTTTCGTTAATTCTTTTTAAAGATTATTTATTTTATCTCTCCTTTGATTAATTATTATTGTTGTTCTTAAAGCATGTAATTTTCTGGCCAATATTACATGGACTTAAATTTATTCAAGTTTCAAATATGTGCTAGATTAAATTGAACCGTGGTAATAACAACATATCATAAAATTAACTAGAGATAGATTCGATTTCCCTGTGTGGTTTCTAGCGAGTACGAAACAAAAATTAGAAAAATCCATAGAGTTTTATGCAGTTTTCTTAGTTAAAATCACATAGAAATACGATTAATTTATTAATTAAAGTTAGGATTTTTTTTTCACCAAGAGATTGGGTTTAGCTTATATTTGGGAGTTCTACTATTAACCAATTGTAGAACTAATAAACCATTCTTCATAGAAGAAGTAAGCTGGAATTGAAGTGTCTCGGTCCATTCTTGGCCATTAATTTAAGTAAATATAACTTTCTTTGTCATTTTTTAATGGTCTATTTTTATTAGTAATTAATTCTTAAATTAAAATATTCTTATTTTGGTTTCAATTAGGTTATAAGCAAACGAATTTTTACAATAGGTTGCAATCCTCATTGGAAACGACTTGTAGTTACTACTTTATTAGTTATTTGACATTTGTACACTTGCAAATTTCACCTCAAAATGGCTATTATAATAAAAGGTGGAAACAAGATTAGGAGAAGATAAGTCATATGTTTTCTTAACCAAATATAAATGATTGTGTAACGTACGATACATTAAGTAATTTTGTATTTCTTTTCACTATTTCTGTTGTAATTCTTCTTATGATTTGTCCCTAATAATTGAGTAGTTATTCATTAGGAATCAAATGTTGAGCCAAGGGCATACTTACAACTAACAAATTTAATTAATATTTTGGAAGAACCAAATGCTCTAATAAGAAACCAAAAGGTTATTACAAAAGCATGACTACCAAAGAGATAAAAAAGACTAACAGGAACAATGTTATAAAGATGAAGTTGTGAGATTGTAAGAAATTTAGAGGTTACATTTGAATGACAAATTATGTTTGATAAATGTGGTGCAAAAGACATCTAGAAGTTATATTTGAATGATAGATTATGTTTAATACATGTGGTAGAGAAGACATATAACATTTCTTTCTGTTAACTGCTAAAAGACTTATTATGCCAAGATAAATAGTCTATTTGCAGGCATATCAAGAAGTCACGTTTTAGTCCTTCACGGGTAGCATAACTGGGAAAGTAAGGAAAGGATCAGCCATCATGTTGTGGGTTCAAACTCCAACATAAACACTAGGTACTTGTTTTACATGAGTGTAATCATATCTAAATTCACCTGGCTACAATTTTGGGGTGGTGGTTCATAGTCTTAAGAATAGTCGGGCAAAGCTAAGATATCTAGGTCGTAAAAAAAAAGAGTCATGCTTGATGTATAAAAGGAGATGTAATGCGTTTGATACTTTTATTAAGTATACAATGAAATTAACGGTGGTATTCTATATTTTAGCTTTGGTTTATGTATAATGGGCTATAGTGTAGAAGTCATTAACATTAAATTTGTTGAATGGATGTTGATTTTCTTTTATTTCCTTTTGTTGATAGCCATGAAGAGATATTAAGTTGATTTGTAATGATGACTCAAGTCATTGTTCAATTTGTTCTTACAATGAAAAGTTATTTTTCTTCTTGGTTTCTTTTTGTCAAATGAAATAATTTGTTCTACTTCCTTGTTGAAGTAAGGGAAGAATTGAAAGTCAAAGGAATTGTTTTTCATTACAGCTAGGGGATAAAATCATTATTATTTTTCTAATTATTTGAGATTATATTGAGATACTTTTATTGTAATAACTAGCCATATTCCTTCCTATTTGACATTTTGCTTATAGAAAGTGTTTTTAACAAATTTCTGCAGATTTGAGTTGATTTCAAGCGAAAGGAGAATTTTCCAACACACACATAGCGTCAGGTCTGGCAAGTGGAGCAGGCGCCAGGTCCATTCTGGTTGAGCAGAGAGAAAACAAAGTAGAACTCAAGAGTAAAATAGAACACACCAAGCACTAGGTGGGTCGAAGGGACCCAGTGCCAAGTCCGTTCTGGAGCACAAAAATCCTATGTATGAATTTAGTAATTTTCCAAGTATTTCGGAATTTTCCAATTCCTACTCGGCCAAGACTCCTCAATCAAAGAATTTGGCATCAAAGAAGCCTATAAAACCAAGAAAAAATACAAGACATTGGGAGTGAATCCAAGATAAAAAAATTCCAATCACTAAAAAGATGAGAGATTCACCATTTAAGGAGAGTTGTTCAAAAGAGTTTTCAAAGGAGAAAAAGGAGACTTGTCCATGAGTGCTTTCTTTTACCAATGTTTTCTATTTCTTAAACAATTGTGTATTTTGACATTGTTTTGGCAATTCGTGATTTATTAAGTAATTTAGTCTTTTTGATCAATTGATTATTGTTCTTGATATTTGATTACTTGTTTTGCTTACGGAGTTGGTTGATTGATTTTTGTTATTAACTTGCTTGAAAAATGAGTTAGTAATGGCTTCAATTAATTAATTTCATGTTTGTTATCTCTTAACTTGCTTGAAAAAAGGGTTAATTGTCTAAAACATAAGTAATCAAATTAAGGATGGTTAATGATTGCTAGAATATAGATTTATTGACTAATTTCATGTTTTAAATCACCTAGAATGTAGGGGTTTATAAGAGGATTTATTTTAATGCTTGTTTTGAGTAAATTGGTTGAGACAGAATATGTTCACTAATTTAACTAGAAGATAGTGATTCCATGGATTGAAAATGAAGTGAGTCTATTTTAAATCCTTCATGAGAATTGGCTAAGTGATTCATTATCATGTTTTCAAAAGCTTTTGTCTACATTGAATAGTTTCACTTCCTTAAGCTGTATATATTTCTTTATTTTTTTTCTTATTTTCTCATTTTATTTAAACAATGAATGAAAAGTGATTTTTGTGTACTTATTCCTTGATGATCGATACTCGTTAATTTCCTACACTATGCTTGCGATAAGTATGCTTTCTCATATGTGTATTTTGGGATTAATGTTTTAATTAAAACTTGACTAAGAGATGGATTTAAATTTGATGTTTTTATGCACCCAAAGTTTATGGATCAAGTTTTTGATGCCATTGCCTGGGAATAATATCATGAAAACATGGATTTTGTTGATTTAACAATATTTATATGTCTATATATAAATATGTAAATATGTATATATATTTCTTGTATGAATAGGTGCTATATTTTATTTTCTTGTATACTTGTACTTTAATGTCCCTACATGTTGTATTTTTTCTAACTTAATGTGTGAGCATGTACTGATTGTCTAAATTGTAAATTCTATAACCTTACTATCTTCTGTTTTTTGTAGACCTGGCCCTTAGTGTATGACCCGACGATCCAAAGCTGACAAAGTAAATCTTGATCCTGAGATCGAGAGAACCCTCACTAAGGTCCGAAAGGAAAGGGTGAGAAAAGAAATATAAGTGAATCAATCCAACAATGGTGGTAATAGTGGAATTAACAAGTGAACTACAGATGACTTTGTGAAACCTGCAATCTTGGATACGGGCTCAAGTATTACGAGACCTAGATAGAGGCTAAGAACTTTGAAATAAAGTCCAACATAATCCAAATAATCTAAAACATGGTACAATTTGATGGGCTACTTGAGAAAGATCCCAATACCGACCTTGCGAGCTTTTTAGAAATCTGTAACACTTTTAAAATGAATGGTGTTTCTGACGATGCCATCAAACTAAGACTTTTTCCCTTTACTTTGAGAGATACAGAAAAATCTTGGTTAAAATCAATGCCTGCTGGATCCATTACCAATTGGAACGTCTTAGCTGAAACATTTATGGCAAAATACTTTCCCCCTGCTAGAACCTCCAAGCTTAGGACCGATATTTTTGCCTTCCAATAGTTAGAATCTAAAAATCTTTATGAGTGTTGGGAGAGGTTTAAGGAGATGCTTAAGAAGTGTCCTCATCATGGGTTTGAGCTAGGCATGCAAGTACAACTCTTTCACAATGGTTTAAGTTTTGCTACTAGGTAATAAGTTGATGCATCTATAGAAGGCTCTATTAATTCTAAAATCCCAGAAGAGGTATTTGATTTAATTGAAAATTTGGCAACAAACAACTTTTCTTAAGGGAGTTCACGGTCAAGAACTCATGTTCAAACTGTACATAAGGTAGATGTAATGGTGGCTTTGGAGGCCAAAGTGGAGGCCCTAACATAAAAGTTGGGGCAAATGGTGATGCCTTATTCCCACAAACAAGTAATAAGTGTAAGTTGTGACTTTTGTGGGGAGGGGCATCCAAATTACAAGTGTCAAAACATGGGGTCATCACAGGAATTGTTAGAACAAGCTGCGTTTATGGGCAATGGATGACAAGGTAATAATCCCTATAGCACCACTTACAACTTGGGTTGGAGGAATCATCCTGACTTTTCATAAAATAACAAAAAACCAACTTAGGCAAGATTCTTCTAATTTTGGGACTCAAAAGACTCAACTACCTTTTCCTTATAATGCCCCACTGGCTAAGTCGTTATTGGAGGAGTTGGTTAATTAGTTGGTAAGTGGTACGGAGACACGATTCCAAGGAGTAGATGCAACTACAAGAAATTTAGAGGCGTCAATGGGAAACCTTGAGAATCAAATTGGACAACTAGCTAAACTCCAAAGAGATCATCAAGCAGGAAAATTTCTAGACAATACTAAGACTAATCCACATCACCAAGAGCATGAAAAAAATGATTTTTTTACTACTTTAAGCTTGGGACATCTTTTTAATTTTTATGTGTTTTCATTTATTCTGTTGTCTTTTTAATTTTTTAGAATGAATTCTCTTCGTGATTTCATGTTTTAATTATTGTTTGTGTTCATTTAATTAATTTTTTTATTAAAAAAAAGCATTTTGGTTTGCCAGAGTTGACATGGCACCAGGCCTGAACTTTGGTGGATTCACACATGTTGGACCTAATATGTAATGGAAGTATTTTCTTCTCTTTATTCTTTCTCTTTATTTATTTTGGTCTTCTTGGCTTTACTTTTTTTGTTATATCTTTAGCCATTGAGGATAATGTCATGATAATGTGTGGGGGGGAAATTGTAGGTTTTGAAGAAATATTTTCCATATCATTTTTGTGTGACAATTTTCAAAATTTTTTGTGGTTTTCATTAGTGCATTGGTGTTTGAATATTATTTGACTCATCTAGTTTAAATATGGAGATATGATGAATATGGAAAAATTTTATTACCTAACTCTTGTATTATGGGTTAAAAATTTGCTTAGCTTGGAGTTGTAATAAGGAATGTAAGTTGATAAAAGATCTTTAAGTGGAAAGATTATGGAAAACATCTTTTGAGTTGAAAATTTGAGATAATAAGTTGATTTGTGTTTCCTCTTTAAAGAGGAGAAAATATTATTTTTGCTTGATTATGGGGCCAATATAGATAATGAAGAGAAATCCACTTTCTTGACCTATGGATTCCCAAAAGCAGAAGAGAGAAAAGATGTTGAAAAATTGATGAGTGATACTACAAGGTGGCCAATGCGGTGTGTGAAGAGAAATCCATACACTTGAGGCTATCAATTCCCTAAGTCATTGAAAAATTTGACAGAAAAAAAAAATTAGAATGTTTTCCTTACATCATGACTTGAGTTGTGCAATTTTTTGATTCATAATACTTAAGTTGGTAGATAGCTTGACTAGTGTGATTCATGATATCCATATTTTAACTTGCAGGGTGAAATAATTTTCTTAGACTAAGGTCTACACTTGATTAATTTGACTTCAAGAGTTTTGTGATGTCTTGTCAAATGTATCAAAGTTTGAATTGTTTTCAAAGGATTGATGAATGGAAAGAGTTGTATCTAAAGTTTGAAAGGAAGTTATAATACTTGTTATGTTTCAAATTTTTTGAATAAGTAAAGTCTTGTGTTTTCTTAATAATTTTCTTAGCTTAAATGTTTTGCTTGAGGACAAGCAAAAGTTTAGGTGTGAGGGTATGTGATAGAGGCTAAAACCATCATTATTCTTCTAGTTATTTAAGGTTAAATTGAGATACTTTTGTTTTAATAACTAGGCATATTCCTTCCTATTTGATATTTTGTTTGTAGAAAGTGTTTTTGAAATTTTGTGCAGATTTAAGTTGATTTCGGGCAAAAAGGAGAATTTTCCAACACACACCTGGCGCCAGGTTTGGCAAGTGGACCCGGCACTAGGTCCATTCTAGTCTTAGCAACGAGAAAACAGAGCAGAACTTAGGAGGAAAATAGAACACCCCTAGCGCTAGGTGGGTCAAAGGGACCGACCGCTAGATCCGTTCTGGAGCACGAAAATTCAATGTACAAATTTAGTAATTTTTCAAAAATTTTGGTATTTTCCAATTCCTACTTGGCCAAGACTCCTCAATCAATTAAAGAATTTGGCATCAAAGAAGCCTATAAAACCAAGAGAATAGGAGTGAATCCAAGATAGAAAATTCCAATCACTAAAAAGAGGAGAGATTCACCATTCAATGAGGGTTGTTCAAGAGAGTTTTCAAATGAGAAGAATGAGCCTTATCAATAAGTGCTTCTTTTTTTTTTTTTTTACCTTTGTTTTCTTTTTCTTAAACAATTATGTATTCAATATTTCTATTATAATTTGACATTATTTTTGGGATTCATGATTTATTAAGTAATTTAGTCTTTTTGATCAATTGATTATTGTTCTTGGTATTTGATTATTTGGTTTCCTTGCGGAGTTTGTTGATTGGTCTTTGTTAGTAACTTACTTGAAAAATGAGTTGGTAATGACTTCAATTAATTAATTTCATATTTGTTATCTCTTAACTTACTTGAAAAAAAAATGGGTTAATTGTCTAGAATATAGGTAATCAAAGGTTGGTTGATGATTGCTAGAATAAGGATTCATTGACTAATTTCATATTTTAAATAACCTAGAACATAAGGGTTTATATGATAATTGATTTTAATGCATCTTTTGGGTAAATTGGTTGAGATAGAATATGTTCACTAATTTAACTAGAAGATAATGATTCCATGGATTGCAAACGAAGTGGGTCTATTGAAAATCCTTTATGAGACCAAGATAATAATTGATTGTGATATTGGCTAAGTGATTCATTATCATGTTTTCAAAAGTTTTTGTCAAAATTGCATACTTTCACATCCTTGAGGTGTATATATTTCTTTATTTTCCTTTTTCTTATTTTCTCACTTTATTTAAGTTAAACAATAAATGAAAAGTGATTAGTGTGTACTTGTTCCTTTGAGGATCGATATTTGTTAATTTCCTATACTATGTTTGCGATGAATGTACTTGCTCGTATGTGTATTTTGCGATTAATATTTTAATTAAAACTTGATTAAAGGATGAATTTAAATTTGATGATTTTTATACACCCAAAATATATGCATAAAGTATTTGGCACCGTTGCCGGGGAACAATATCATGAAAACTTGGAATTAATATTTTAATTAAAATGTATTTCAACCATGTTTATATGTTTATATGTCTATATGTAAATATATAAATATGTATATATGTTCTTTGTATGAATAGGTGCCATATTTTGTTTTCTTGTATACTTGTACTTTAATGTCCCTATATGCTATATTTTTTCTAACGTAATGTGTGAGTATGTACTGACTGACTAAATTTGAAATTCTATAATCTCATTATCTTTTGTTTTCTATAGATGTTGCCCTTAGTGTATGACCCAATGATCCAAAACTGACATAGTAGATCTTTATCTTGAGATCGAGAGAAACCTCACTAAGGTCCGAAAGGTTGTAAGTGAAAGGATAAGAAAAGACATGGAGGTGAATCAATCCAACAATGGTAGTAATGGTGGAATTAACATGCGGACTATGGATGATTTTGTGAAACCCGTAATCTTGGGTATGGGCTTGAGTATTACAGGACCTATGATATAGGCTAACAACTTTGAAATAAAGCCTAGCATAATCTAAATGATCCAAAATATTGTACAATTTGATGGGCTACCTGAGGAAGATCCCAATACCCACCTCACGAGCTTTTTAGAAATCTGTGACACTCTTAAAATGAATAGTTTTTTGAGGATGCCTTCAATTTAAGGGTTTTTCCCTTTTCTTTGAGACATACAGTGAAATCTTGGTTAAAATATTTGAAAGATATAGCTAGATCCATTACCACTTGGAACTTTTCAGTTGAAAAATGTTTAGCAAAATACTTTCTCCCAGTTAGAACCTCCAAGCTTAGGACCGATATTTTTTCCTTCCAATAGTTAGAATCTAAAAATCTTTACGAGTGTTAGGAGATGTTTAAGGAGATGCTTAAGAAATGTCCTTATCATAGGTTTGAGATAGGCATGCAAATGCAAATCTTTCATAGTGGTTTATGTTTTACTACTAGGTAATTGGTTGATGCATCTGCAGGAGGCTCCATTAATTCTAAAACCTCAAAAGAGGTATTTGATTTGATTGAAAATTTGGCAACAAACAACTAATCTTGGGGGAGTTTACGGTCAAGAGCTCGTGTTCATAGTGTACATAAGATGGATGCAATAGTGGCTTTGGAGGCCAAAGTGGAGGCACTAACACAAAAGATGTAGCAAATGGTGATATCTTCTTCCCATAGACAAGTAATAAGTGTAAGTTGTGACTTTTGTGGGGAAGGGCATCTAAATCATTAGTGCCAAAACATGGGGTCATCACAAGAATCGTTAGAAGAAGCTGCATTTGTGGGCAATGGATGACAAAGTAATAATCCCTATAGCACCACTTACAACCCAGGTTGGAGGAATCATCCTAACTTTTTATCGAATAACCAAAACCAACCTAAGCAAGGTTATTCTAATTTTAGGACTTAAAGGACTCAACCGCCTTTGCCTTATAATGTCCCACTAGCTAAGCCGTCATTGGAGAAGTTGGTTAACTAGTTGGTAAGTGGTACGAAGACACAGTTCTAGATGCGACCATGAGAAATTTGGAGGCATCCATGCGAAACTTTAAGAATCAAATTGGACAAATAGCCAAACTCCTAGGAGATCGTTAAGCAGGATCACTTCCAGGCAATACTAAGGCTAATCCACGAGACCAAGACCATGGAAAAAGATGTTTTTTTTTTTTTTTTGCTGTTTTAAGCTTACGGACATCTTTTTAAATTTTGTGTGTTTTCATTCATTTTGTTGTCTTTTTTATTTTTTTAGATTGAATTTTCTTTGTGATTTCACATTTTAATTATTGTTTGTGTTCATTTAATTAAATTTTTTAAAAAATACATTTTGGTTGGCCAAAGTTAACATGGTGCCGGGCCAAAACTTTAGCCCGAATGCCAGGCTAACATGGCCTGATAGCAAACTAAAGGCAAAATAGGCACGACGCTAGGCCCGATCAGCCATAAGATAACTCACGGCCATTCTTGGCTATTTTTTTCAAACTACTCTCATCTCCCTCGTTTTTTCTCTTAACCCATCGCCTGGTTCAACTCCGAAACATAGCCAGGTCCCTTTCTATACCTCCAAAACACCTTCTAAATACAAAATCTTCACTTTGTTCTTGAAGTTTTGGATTAAAACTAGGAAAAATCCAATATTTTCTTCCAAACCCTATTTTTCAATCCTTTGATTTGGCACACGATTTCTTCAGTCTTTTTGCATAGGATTATTGCCCATATATTGGAGATCATTGTGGTATGATTTTTCTACACTTTCTACGGTTTAATTTTTCCTATTAATTTTTGGGTATTTTTCTATGGATTTTTGGCCGAAAATTCTTGTAATTTTTTCCGTTGAATGGATTGAATGCCAATGTTGCTTTCTTTTAGGCTTAGTTAGCTGGCAATATAAATGACAATGATATTTGATTGATACTATTCATGATTTACATATTTTTGGAAGCTATTGAGCATGTCTTCTTTAAGTGTAATTTTGAGCTTACCTAGATATATGATAATTGTTCATGTCTAACTTAGCGTTGTGGTGATGAGCTTTATATTGTTAATTAGTGGCTATTGAGCACTTGTGATTTGATCATGCCTATTGATATTGTGTTTGGAATTGGACAATGGCTATATCTCTTGCAGGTTTGTTGGAGGAGATTGTGTTGTATTTTGTTGGCTATCTTATGGTGCTTTGTGTTAAGGTAGTGGTTGTGTTGAAAGCTATGGTGATAGTAAGACGATTGAGGGTTGTGTTTGCTTGTGGTGTAAAGAGTGATTTTTGAGGGTATTCTATTTTCTTTTATCCTACCTTTGTTCATCATCACATCATGTCTAGATGACCTAGGGGGTTGGCACCTGGGGCTAAGAGAGCTCAAGATGCAGCTTCGCCTACCCCTTCTTCGAGCATTTACCTACCTAACCTACCCAATTCTATGATCCCACTTGTCAAATTTGGTATCAAAATCACTAACAAAATAAAATCATAGTAGAAAAGTGGTATAATCCTTCCTTAGATAATTCATTTGAGCTTTCTACTATGTTTAGGTAACTGGGGTGGGAGCCTATCATTAGATTGGAAGGTGCTTATTGTCCTGTAAAAGTACGAGAGTTTTATGCCAATATGAGAGACAAGAAGAAAAACAACCTCCATGTTATTTCTACTATGGTAAAAGGGGTACCTATTAAGTTTGAGAGGGCTAGAATAGCCAGGATTTTGGGAGTACTTGATGAGGGGGCAATGGATAGCTGTCAGCCATAATAACCAAAAGGTCATTTTTTAGCCTACTTGGGATGTGAGTGCTGTGAGGGAAAGCTTGAACATGTGGAGAAAAAGGTAAATAGGTCAAAATCGTTACTACTCAAATAATGACCTTGAGGCTTAATTGCATGCCATAGTCTGCATCTTTGCTTTTAATGTTTACCCTAAGGCTAGTGGCTTCAATGAGTCTAGGGTCCTTGATCTTTACATTTTGGATAAGATGAGAAAGAGTGAGCCTATTCCCCTTACTCCTATTATTATTTAATCCATGTGAGATGTTGTTTACTCCGACATACCAGCCAAAGCCCTCAAATTCCCCTTAGTTATTATGCTCATACTAAGAGATTTTGGAGTGCGATTAGATGGAGAGCTTAGTGAGCCTACTACTAACCGAGACCTAGTGACTGAGCATAGTTTGGTTTAATGTGGTTATCACTATGATGAAAGGGAGAGGCGATGGAAGAAGCCTTTTGAGGTACAGTACCTCGGAATCGTGAAGATTGCCCCTGATGAGAATGAGGGAGAGGAGCAACCTACTAGACCTCCTACCCGTGCAACTAGTTCGCATTCTCATAGTGATTTTGAGGCATGAGTGGAGGCTTAACTAGATAGCCAAATGACTATCCTTCTTTAGCTCCAAGACTCCATTGCGGACCTCCATCGACGCCAAGATGTCCAAGAGCAAAAGTTGGCGACTTTGATCCAACAATCCATTCTTTAGCTCCAAGACTCCATTGTTTTCTTGTTTTTGTTTATTTTGAAGTTAGGTACTCTTGTGACTTTTCTGAAGGCTCCTCCTTGTGGTGGATTCAAACATGTTAGACCTAATATGTAATGGAAGTATTTTCTTCCCTTCATTCTTCCTCTTTATTTATTTTAGTCTTCTTGGCTTTGCTTTTATTGTTATATCTTTGGCCATTGAGGACAATGTCCAATCTAAGTGTGGGGGAGGGGGGGGGGGGAGGGGGGGAGAATGTATGCTTTGAAGAAATATTTTCCACAACATTTTTGTGTGACAATTTTCAAAATTTTTTGTGGTTATCATTAGTTTATTGGTGTTCGAATATTATTTGACTTATCTAGTTTGAATATGAAGATATGATGAATGTGAAGAAATTTTATTGTCTAACTCTTGTATTATAAGTTTAAACTTTGCTTAGCTTGGAGTTGTGATATGGAATGTGAGTTGATAAAAGATCTTTTTTAAGTGGAAAGATTGTGGAAAACTTGTGAAAACTTCTTGTGAGTTGAAAATTTGAGACAATGAGTTGATTTGCGTTTCCTCTTTGAAGATGAGAAAATATTATTTTTGCTTGATTATGCGGGCCAATACGAATAGTGAAGAGAAATTCACTTTCTTGAGCTATGAATTTGCAAAAGCAAAAAAGAGGAAAGATGTTGAAAAAATGATGAGTGATACTACAAGAGGGCCAATACGGTGTGTGAAGAAAAATCCATGCACTTGAGGCTATTAATTCCCTAAGTCGTTGAAAATTTTGACCAAAAAAAATTTGGAGTGCTTTCCTTACATCATGTCTGTAGTTGTGCAATTTTTGGATTCATAATGCTTGAGTTGGTAAATAGCTTGACTTGTGTAATTCATGTGGTCTATATTTTTACTTGAAGAGTGAAATAATTTTCTTAGACTAAGGCATACACTTGATTAATTTGACATCAAGAGTTTTGTAATGTCTTGCCAAATGTTTTAAAGTTTGAACTGTTTTCAAAGGGTAAATGAATGGTTAGAGTTGTATCTAAAGTTTGAAAGGAAGTTATAATCCTTTTTATGTTTCAAATTTTCGGAATGACTAAGGGTTGTATTTTCTTGATGATTTTCTTGGCTTAAGTATTTTGCTTGAGGACAAGCAAAAGTACAAGTGTGGGGGTATGTGATAGAGGCTAAAATCATCATTAATTTTCTAGTTATTGGAAGTTAAATTGAGACACTTTTGTTGTAATAATTAGGCATATTCTTTCCTATTTGACATTTTGCTTGTAGAAAGTATTTTTGAAAAATTTGTGCATATTTAAGTTAGTTTCGAGTAAAGAGGAGAATTTTCCAGCACATACCTGGCGCCAGGTCTGACAAGTGGACTAGGCGCCAGTCCCATTCTAGTTTGAGTAAAGAGAAAATAGAGTAGAACTTAGGAGGAAAACAAAACACACTTGGCGCTTGGTGGGTCGAAGGGACCCAACGCCAGGTCTGTTCTGGAGCACGAAAATCATGTTCACGAATTTAGTAATTTTTCAAAGATTTAAGTATTTTCCAATTTCTACTCGGCCAAGACTCCTCAAGCAAAGAATTTAGCATCAAAGAAGACTATAAAACCAAGAAAAAATACAAGAGATTGGGAGTGAATTCAATATAAAAAATTTCAATCACTAAAAAGAGGAGAGATTCACCATTCAAGGAGGGTTGTTCAAGAGAGTTTTCAAAGGAGAAAGATGAGGCTTGTCTATGAGTTCTTTCTTTTACCTTTGTTTTCTTTTTCTTAAACAATTATGTATTTAATATTTTCATTATAATTTGACATTATTTTTCGAATTCATGATTTATTAAGTAATTTAGTCTTTTTGATCAATTTATTATTGTTCTTGGTATTCGATTACTTGTTTTGCTTACGGAGTTAGTTGTTTGATCTTTGTTATTAACTTGCTTGAAAATGGGATTAATTGTCTAGAATATAGGTAATCAAAGATTGGTTGATGATTGCTTGAATATGGATTCATTGACTAATTTCATGTTTTAAATCACCTCGAATATAGAGGTTTATATGAGAATTGATTTTAATACATCTTTTGGGATAAATTGGTTGAGACAAAATATGTTCATTAATTTAAATAGAAGATAGTTATTCGATTGATTGTAAATGAAGTGGGTTTATTTTAAATCCTTCATGAGACCAAGATAATAATTGATTGTGATATTGGTTAAGTGATTCATTATCATGTTTTCAAAGGCTTTTGTCTAAATTGCATACTTTCACATCCTTGAGTTGTATATATTTCTTTATTTTCCTTTTTCTTATTTTCTTCTCACTTTCTATGGGTTGGTTAAACAATGAATGAAAAGTGATTAGTGTGTGCTTGTTTCTTTGAAGATCGATACTTGTTAATTCCCTATACTATGCTTGTGGTGAGTATACTTGCTCGTAAGTGTATTTTGTGATTAATGTTTTAATTACAACTTAACTAAAGGATGGATTTAAATTTGATGATTTTTATACACTCAAAATTTGCACATTAATTACAACAAATATACAGATCAAGTTTGTCTCCAAATTCAATAGTTAGAAAATTAGATAATGCTTTATCATTACAACATTTTCTTTTTCAAAAACTAAAAATTACAAGGTTTTTCATATTGTTAAGGTTCGTATTTAACCAAGCATTGTACTTGCCTTCCAAGTTCCAAACCTCTTGGCACTAGAATTTGTACCTGCAGAAGAGTAACAAGATTTCAATGGACTTTAAAAGACTTCATATAAGCTAAAGATTAATATGATCTCCAATATAAAAAAGTAAACCAAATATTGTCAAGAAGACAAAAATATAAGTGCCGAGGCTGTTAAAGCAGTATGATGATTTGATTATTTCATTTAGATTGTTCAAGAAAAGTTAACGGTCATATAATAACTTCGTCTTATCATTAGCAAAAGCTAGCAAATTTGTTTGCTCAAGATTGATGCGTTTATAATATTAGACCAATAAAAATGTAACATAGAATTGAATATTAATTCTAAAGGAAAGCGAAACAAATTTTCCAAAGAAAATGGATGCAACTAAGAAGAAACATATACTCAGTTAGCGATTTGTAAATTTTTTTAAAATTGCATAATTATAGAAGAAGAAGAAAAAGAAGAAGGTAAGTGTAGCATACCCAAGACCTTTTTTTTTCCCAACAAACTTTATGGCATTCACTTGCAATACTAAATTCTAATTTGACCATGTCTTCATCTATCAAACTTGTAGCAACAACATATGTAACTTTACTCCATATTTCCCTTAACTACAAACAAGATATATCAACTTCCCCATTTGACATCATTCTATTAATAGCCTCCATCTTCACTTCCTTCACCATTAACATATTGAACTACCACCATTGTTGTCATAACTAATAAACTACTTATCTATAATAATATTTTTTAGCCATGGACATCAGATTTTTGAAATTGAAAGTAAGGGAAGGATTAAAAGTCAAAGAAATTCTTTTTCATTATAATAGATACATGCATTAAATTTGCCTCCAACTTCAAGTAAAAATTGGAGGCTTTTTCATTCCAATATTTTTCATTCAAAAATGCAAATTGGATACATACAATTACTAGGCCAATTTGCATAAATAGTCCTTTATCTATTTTACTTACCGTATAGTAGTCACAAATCTTTTTTTTTTTCTTTTCAATTTGCAATAGCTTATTATGGTTTAATCTTGCAAACAATCAATTTGTAGGATTAATTCCTCCTTAGTTAACTAATATAAGCGCAAATCCTATGCCTACCTTCCTATTATATAGACAAGATAATCAAATGATTGTAGGCTCAATCGAGTGCTTGGAAATGAGAAAATGGATACCTTGGATTTTCCTCCATTTCTCTTTAGATATAACGTTCTAACAATGAAGAAATGCAGAAGCCTATGGTGAACCTATTTTCAATTTTATCTAGCTCCACCACCACTTACACAGCTTCCCTTCCCCACTATTACTACTTTCTCGACTAATATCTCATCTCTCATTCTTCCTCACTCTACTACCTCCTCTAACAAACCAATTTCTTGCAAACATGAAATTATTGTTTCTGTTTCCATGGTCTCTGCTACCACCATTACTGCCTTCTCTCTCCACTGCCATCGTTACTACCACCATCAACACCCTTACTCCAAAACTAACAGTCCACATCTTTTCCCACCTAATACCATTCCCTTAGATAGTAGCCATCCACAATCAACATAAAAAAACCACTGCCACTATTGCCTCACTACAGTGGCCTCCTCCACCAACTTGGAATTCTTTTATCTTGGCACTTTAGTCAGTTCTAGAGAGGTCAATTATGAAGCTACTAATGATCATGCTACTCAAAGTACAAAAAATCCCATTGATATTAACCCTTCAACTTCTTTCACTTCATTGAACTACCAAAGACTTGGCTTACTGCAGGTCCATCCTCTGCTACCACTTTCACGCCATCATTTCCAACAAGTAACAAAAATGCCAACATGAGTTTTGATGGAGAAGAAAAGGTTTTTGTTTTCATAAACCTTAGAGGGGGGTGAATAAGGTTTATGGCAAACAATTGCAAACTAAAAATTTGATGTCTTTTAAGGGGGATGAACTAAATGGCATATTTGCTTCACATCTTTAAGAGGCAGACAGGGATCTCTTAAATCAATACAAAATGGTGAGAGGGTGGTATGAAATAAAGATGAGTAGTTGAGCTATCAAGGGCAGGCTTACTACAAATGCAAGAGTCTTACCAATTTTAGAGTGAAAGATACAGCATTTAAGATTTGAGAACCAGCAAAACTGCAATGAAGAAATTTAGTCAAACAGCACAATAAAAGACTCAAGGATTTATAGTGGTTCAATCCTTAAATGATCTACATCCCCTATTTTAAGTTCTCATTTAAGGATTTCAACACCACTCACTAAAACCTTTTTCCAAATCAATAGTGATAGGTGACACCAATCTTACACGAGGATCACCACACTTGGTATTATACCCAACCTCTTTAAACATATTAACCCTAATTGGATTTTACCTCCTTAGCCTTCACAAGAAGCTAATTGAAGAAAGAGTACAAAAATAGCTCACAGATTATGCTAAGTGTAAACAACTAAGCACCAATACCGTTTATCTTTGGAATAATTTTTTTCATTTTGAAAAACAAATAAAAAGGGAGATTTTTGTATTCTAAGTTGTAAGAGTGTTTCTGAGAGAGGTAACACAAAATCTTCTTCAAAATCGTGTTTTAAAAGCTTTTATAGGAGCCAAACCCAACGTCCCAATAGATAGTTACTTCTGTTAGGATTTTCAATGGTTTGGATGCACAGAATTGAGGAATGTGTGTCCAAAAAGTGAGTCCGAAATGACACTTTTTGTGAAGAGACATTTCTAAGAAAATGCTATAGATCATTGGATGGTATTTTGGATTTAGAGTTCTATCCAAAACTACTTCAATCGAAAATCCAGATTCAGAAAAATCCTTTTCTTTTGAAATAATTTTTAAGTGCTTCAATGTAAAACAAATTGAACATAAGGTAAATTACCTCAATAACAATTCCTAGTCTATGATTCTTCTCAAGGGCTTTTTGCTAGGCAATCTCTTAAGTTTGTCTTCTACTTGATCACCTACTCTTAGATTTCATTTGCTTAAGAGTTTCTTAGCAGTCTCATTAGCATGCCTTGGAAGAACTGAGATCAAACATATCCTATCACATATAAATTACACAAGTTAGCCCTCATCAATATTTTTCATAAATCAAAACACAGGAAAATGCCCTTAGGGCTAACAATCTCTCCCCTTTTGAGTGATAACAAACTTGATAGGATTATAACACCAAAAAAAAAATTAAAAAAAATGATATAGACAGTATGGACATGTTAGACCGAGAGAAATAAGAATGTTTTTAACTAAAATGCATTCTTACATTATAGGACTCAAAGAGTACTTATAAGATTAAGATATGAAAAAATAAATATGGTCTCATAAGTATGGCTCAATGAGCCTATGGCCTAACCAACCTTCTTATCCTCCTTCTTTCCATAAAGAGGGCTATTTCACAAGGAAATTGCCAAATAATGGTTACAAAAAATGTATAAGTATGTACATAAAGAGGTGTAGAAGATAAATCATCGACAGTGATACTCTCCCTATATATGTGCATATAAGAACAGTAGATAAAAATGTACTAACAATGAAGTGTGTTTGAAAAAATAAACTAAGATTTAAAATTTTGGACTTCTGAATCATGCATCCAAAACGGGTTAAAATAAAATAGAATATCACTTCCTGTAAAAGCATTTCTGGACTGGTGTTTTGGAGTGAAGAATTGAGAGTCCAAAACTCCCCTTGTGTTTGTGCAGGGTAAAAAAAAAATTACAAGGATAGATCAATGATTTTCCAAGAATCAATTGAACCCAATTTTTTTTAGATTTTTTACCACTAAGTTTTCACTGTGCAACTAAGGAGAAATAACACAATTTACATAAGCATGCATTCACTCAAGCATTCATCACCCAAACTCGATCACAATCCATAATTCGCAATCTAAATATTTGGCATAATGTGCATTACAACCATCATCACAATCACTCTTCGACACCAAATTCATAAGCGCAATTTTCTCCATAACCACAATTCAATTTCCTCAATCCACAAAATCAAGTCATAAAACCAAAATCACAATCCATATAACCACAATTCAATTTCCCCCCCTTTGGTATCAAGCAAAAGATGTTAGCAAAAGAGAAATAGTGAGGAATTAAGTAGGAGAATAGTAAATTAATCAGGGGATTTTAGTATCAATCATATTATAAAAAATAGCAGTAGGATTGTTAGTTCAAGAGTATGAATGTTCAAGCAGAAAAACATAAGGCAAAAATTATAAAATTGTTCAGCAAATTGAATGTTGCAAAAGAAGTTAGCAGGCAGGAGTCATCATGGGCAAATCATGAAATGTAAACGGTCTCAAGGTTAGTGTTGGCACTCTTCTTGGAATGTTGTCTAGCAATTCTGTTAGACTTTCTTTTAATAATCACATGCTTCACCCTACGTCCTGATGAGCTACCCAATGGAATTGGCTTATCCTTTGTAGCAGTAGCTGGGACAACAAAGGGTGCAGGAGGCATTATTTCAGCAAGCTAGGATGGAATTGGTTAAGCCACAGGTGCTGTAGCGGGTGGAGCTGGAACTTCTTTAGTAGATGGGTGTCTAGAATCCTTTGCAAGCTCATCTTCTTGCTGAGATGGAATAGTTTGCTCTTCAGAGACTCCTCCAGTAGTTTTTTCTGCTTTCTTTCCCTCCACATTACTCAACTGATTTCCCAAGTTTTGCAGTTCCGTCTTAACTTCTATGCTAATTCCATCAAATTTTTTAGATAAAATATTTAAAGCATTCACGATGCTTTGAGTCAGTCCACTTTCTTTAATCATCTGCTTACCTTTATTGGAGGATTCCTCTGTTTTCAGCCTTTCATTTTATTCCTGTTGAGGCAGCAAATGCAGTTTTCTTTCTTTCGGCCTTGATTTTTATCAGCTTCTTCCTTTCCTCATCTAAGACATCTCTAAGCAAAACCTATTCATTGTTCACTTGTACAAAGCCGATTTTCTCGAAGAATTCCATGCTGTGAACATTAATCTTAATGTGTCCAGGAGTTCATGCACTGAGATTCATATTAAAATGCTTAAAAACTTTGGTTAGGAGATTTCAATAAGGAAGGGCCTTGTGAGAGGTATTTCATGATTGAAGAATTAGCTTCACAGCCAAAAACCCGAAACTAATTTGTCTTCCCTCTGATAAGGCCAACATCAGTATCATTTGCATGATACTCACAAATGTTTTGTGCCTAAGATTGGTGCCACCATGGTAGATACCATATAATGCAGAATTCTCTCAAAACCATTTAGCCACTTCGAATTGGGTCATTTAAATTTTTCAAACTTCTTCGTCCAATAAACTTCACTTCAAACCTTCCCAAATCAAATAGGTCTAGCTCTTCTAGAAAATTTATTCATTCCAAAGAATTGGATTCCTCCGTCTCTGACTCCAAAAATCCGATTCAACAATCTATGGTCGAATTCCATATTCACACAGCCTACTCTAGAGGTGTGCCACTGAACCAGTCTTCTCAAGCTTTCCTTTTCTTAAGTTTGAATAAAATTCACAAACCAGTGTGGTGTACAACTTTTTATCTATTGATAGCAAAACACCCCCCCATCTAAGTGACTCAAACATATTCAAGATATCAACAAAATTTAAAAAGGCGCCAGCATCAACATATATCTAGAGATAACAATCCTATTCCTCTATAGCTAGTCATTAAACTCATATTTATATTTTAATTCAAGAAATAAGGGTACCTGTGTCACAGAACTTTCCAGTATAGGAAGCTCTTTTGATAAGTCAGACTATGAAGTTGTTTCTTCAGCAATGATCTTCTTACCTTTCTATTTAATGGTGGGGTTGGGCGTCAACAACAGACTTTGTTTTTGCCATTTCTTTGCCTTTCAAGTTCTTCTTTGTCTTTGATTTGCTTCCCTTGTCTGATTTTGGTTGTTTTGCCATGGTAGAAGTAAGAAGATGTGGGTTTTCTGTTTTAGTGAGGAAGATGAAGATACGAAGAGAGAGAGAGGTACAAAGATCAATGGCGGTTTCAGATTTAAAGAAGAGAGAGAAATAGTCCCTTTTTTATAAGCTTTTTTTGTGATTTCCTAGGTACTTGAGTAGATAAGTACAATCAAATACCCTTAACAGAGATTTCATCAGAGATAAGGTGACCTTTGAAAAGTGCAGCCATTTTGAAAATTCAAAAAAGGTTTTCTGGACTCAAGCGTTTTTTCATCCAATTTAAAAATATATATATAGGCTTTACGTGATTCTGGGCTGTTGTTTTTGATGTAGCATCTCAGAAACATAAATCCAAAACCCCCTTGATAAAATATCTCTCGATTTGTTTTGGACGAACTAATTTGGACCTAGTCTAAGTCTAAAATAACATCACCATCCGAAAGTGTGTATCTTCAGAACTTCTGCAAGAACGAGCAAACAAATTCTTGGTAAAATAGTTAGTTGCATAATTTTGGTAATTCCCAACCCTTTTTGCTAAATCTATCTTCGACCAGAGGTATAGTGAAAATATCTGCAATCTGTTCATCAATTGGAATATACTCTACACACACGTCACCCTTAAGCACATGATCTCTAATAAAATGATGCTTAATTTCAATGTGCTTAGTTCTAGAATGCTGAATAGGATTCTTGGTCAGATTGATAGCACTAGTATTGTCACATAAGATAGGCACGCAATTAAAATTTAAACCAAAGTCAAGCAAAGTATTTTTCATCCATGAAATTTTGCACAGTAACTTCCTGCAACAATGTATTTTGCCTTGGTTGTTGAGAGAGAAACACAAGCTTACTTCTTACTATACCAAGAGATAAGAGAGTGTCCAAGAAACTGACAATGTCCACTACTTTTTCTCCTAACTTTGCACCCGGCATAGTCGGCATCCTTGTATCCTATAAGATCAAATGAATTAGTTCGTGGATATCAAAAGCCATAATCATATGTTCCAATTAAGTATCTAAGAATATATTTTATAGCACATAGGTGAGATTTCTTTGGACATGATTGAAATCTAGCACAAAGGCACCACTGAGAACATAATATCTGGTCAACTGGTAGTAAAATAAAGGAGACTTTCGATCATACCTCTATTTTTCGATTCGTCCACTTTCTTACCTTTTTCATCTTTATCAAGGTTTAATGATGTGCTCATAGGTGTACTTATTTCTTTTGTTTCATTCATTCCAAACCTTTTGAGTAGTTCCTTGGCATACTTGGCTTGATTTAAGAAGATCTCATCTTTAGTTTGCTTGATTTGTAGCCAGAGAAAGAAATTAAGTTCTCCCATCATGCTCATCTCAAACTCTTGCTGCATTGTCTTGGCAAATTTCTTACATAAGAAATCATTAGTAGCTCCAAAAATAATATTATCAACATATATTTGCACAATAAAGATATCATGAATATTTTTAAATTTGATAAATAATGTGGTATCAATTAAGCCTCTTGAAAACCCTTTTGAAAGAAGAAAATCGCTAAGCCTTTCATACCATGCTTATGGAGCTTGTTTTAAACTGAAAAGGGCTTTGGAGAGTTTAAAAACATGGTTTGGAAAACGTTCATGAATAAAACCAAGAGGTTACTATTAGTGTTGGGCCCTAAAGGCAATCACTTATACATTGTATATGGCACATTTTATTTTAATAAAAGGCATTATTTTTCTTAGAGTTTCTTTTGTTTACTTTAAGTAATATAACTATTCGATAAAGTCCCTAGTACAACACTGTGTTAAGAAAATCATGATAGAGATCATGATATGAGATTTCTACTACATTGGATGGTGTTAGTACTTAAATAGTCCATAGTCATAGTATTAATGAGACAGGACATCATTAATGCGTTAAGACTAGCATGTGTTAGACTTCCTGATTTGATCAGGCGGTGGTTCTCATAACCATGAGTATTGAGATACTCAAAGTTAACACATGGATGCTTGTTAATGGAACAAGTTCATTGGATGACCTAGTTTTGAGATAATCATATGGATAACTATTTAGTGCTAGTAATATAATCTCAATATAGCAAACGTGCAAGTATCCTTAGACTTGAGATCTCCAAGGTACTTTGTTTGCTGAGCTTTGTACTTTGATTCCAATCTCTGGAGCTCGATTGAGGACCGCCTATGGGATGGATATTGGGTATATTGTGAGGTAAACGAAAGTAGTTGAGAGGGTCAGTAAACGATTCACCACTCCTAATAGTAGGGGCGAATATTTCATGGCCACTTGTAGGAATTACTACTCGAAAAGTTCTTGGCCAAGGCGATTATGTATTGTAAATAGTTCCAATTGATACACATCTAGAGTAGTGGGTTCCTGGTACAAGTACTATTGTATTCGGGCCAGAATTAATTCTAGAGAGAGTTGGCACTAATTTTACACTCCAAACTGAATGAGATATTGTATTCTGAAAGGAGTTAATTACACTGAAGTTTGTTATTGAAGGGTTCATGTCAAGCCACTTGACTTTCTGGACTCTTGGGTGGTCATGATGTGTTGCTAGATACTGATCATGATCTGGGAATATGGGTTTATTAATTAATGAATTAATTGATCCAGGAATATGGGTTTATTAATTGACGAATTAATAAACCCATCCTGATTAGAATTAATAGGATTAATTCTAATTAATTATGGATTATTAATCTCAAAGAAGTTTGGATTTCATATTCACTACCCATTGACTGGGAAACCTAATAGGTCTCACATAATAGAGGATTATATACTCAAGATGTTATTTGATAACATGGTGGGGTTAATTGCGAGAAAGAGAAGTTGTTGTGGATAAATTATAATTAGTTATAATTTGTGGTCCAAATTATAATTATGAGAACTTGATATTTCCAATTACAATTAGGGAACTCTAATTGTTTTAGAATTCCATATTTTTAGTGAATTTTTTGGTTTTATGACGATATAATCGAAAATCCTAGAGAGGGATTCACGTGAAAAATAGCAGCCACAAAATAAAATGTCTTCTTCTTCTTCTTCTTCTTCTTCTTCTTCTTCTTCTTCTTCTTCTTCTTCTTCTTCTTCTTCTTCTTCTTCTTCTTCTTCTTCTCTCTCTCTCTCTCTCTCTCTCTCTCGGTTTGCTAAAAATGAAAAACAACCCTAGCCGGCATCTTTTTCTGCTAGCACAAGAAATTTTGGTACTTGAGTATTCCTCTGTGTGAATTACTGTTAGAGATAATCACACACTGTGATTATAGTGGCTAGATGACCAACTCTCGTGGAGTTTGTATAAGAGGATTGCTGGATCGCGCCTCGACTTGAAGAAGATCAATTTTGTTTTTCGGACGATCACCCAAAGGTAAAAGCTGTTACCTTTATTATCATTATGTCTTGTTTTCCACACATAGATGGGTCCTGGGAGGATATCTTGTATTATTTTCCACTGCGCCGTCTACGATACGAGCTTGAGATACCCAACAATTACTCCATATATACTTCTTCTTCTTCAATAAAATCATTTGAAGAAATAACTTTTGACATCTATTTCGTAAAGCATAAAACCTTTAAATAATGCAATAGCAAGTAACATTCTTATTAACTCCAATCGAGCAATGGGAGCAAAAGCTTCATCATAATCAATGCCCTCTTCTTAATTAAATCCTTAGGTAACTAATCTGGCTTTATTTCTAATAACAACACCATTCTCATCAAGTTTGTTTCTAAAAACCCACTTGGTACCAATTACGGGATGATCAAGTGGTCTAGGAACAAGTTCCAAACTTGATTTCTTTCAAATTAATTTAGCTCTTCTCGCATGGCCATAATCCAAAATTCATCATGTAAAGCTACATCAATGCAATTAGGTTCGGTGCTAGAAATTAGAGAGAAATTATCAATAAAATACTGTCTAGTTTTAACTCCGCAGCTAGGATCACCAATGATTTGTTCTTTTGAATGGACAATTTTGTACTTCCAATCTTTTAGCAAGTCTTGATTTGTGGGCTTTTCAGTCCTTTGTTTGTTTTCTTCAGCTTGTTGTTCTTCTAATTCCTATTCTTTGGTATGAATATCGAGAGGCGGAGCCTTTTACTGCTCATGACCTCTTTCTTTTGTGATTCTTACATCATCATCATCATTTTTAGAAAAAATATATATTTGAGTCATCAAACATGACATGTACAGATTCTTCTACACATAGAGTTCTTTTATTATACACTTTTTATGCCTTTTTGTTGGAGGAATATCCAAGAAATATAGCCTCATCAGATTTGCTAACAAATTTTCCAAGATTGTCTCGAGTATTGAGGACAAAACATTTACATCCAAAAACTTTAAAGTAAGAAATCGATAGAACTTTGTCAAATATAAGTTCAAATGGAGTTTTTCTAAGAAAGAGTCTTAGCATAACACGATTGGCAATATAGCAATTGTATTCACAACTTTAACCAAAAAGTATTTTGGAAGGGAGTTTTTACAAAGCATTGATCATGCCATTTCTTGCAATGTTCTATTTTTCCTCTCAACCACACCATGTTGTTGAGGAGTTTTTGCTACTGAAAAATTATCTGAAACACACCATTTTCATCATAGAATTTTTTAAAGTCATTATTGTAAAATTCTCTACCATTGTCACTTCTAATTGAAATCAATTTACATCTAAGGAAATTTTGAACAACTTTGAGTAATTTTGAAAATTTAGAGAAAGCTTCATCTTTTTGAGCAAGAAATAAAGTCCACATGAATCTTGAGAAGTTATCCACAAGTACATAAGCATACCTCTTACCACCATGACTAGTGGTCCTCATTGGTCCAAACAAATCCATGTTTATGAGTTCAAGAGGTTTTGATGTTGAAATCAATTTTTTAGGTTTAAAAGAGGTTTTGGTTTGTTTTCCAAATTGGCAAGCATCACACACTCGGTTTTTATGAAATCTCATTTTAGGCAGTTCTCTAACAATCTCCTTTGAGGATAATTTGTTTAACAAATCGATAGATATATGGTCTAGCCTTCTATGCCAAAAGATAACTGTCATCATCATTCACAGAGAGGTATCTAATATTATGAGCCACAAGATCATCAAGATAAAATACATACACATTTCCAATATGGTTAGCAACAAAAATAGTCTCATTGCTGGAACTATCCATGATGATGCAAGAATCTTTCTCAAAAACAATTTTGCAACCATTATCACATAGTTGGCTAATGCTAAGTAGTTTATACTTTAATTCATCAATCAATAGCACTTGTTTGATGATAGCAGAGGATCCCTTACCAATATTACCTATGCCAAGTATCTTTCCCTTCTTTTTGTCTCCAAATGTGAAAAATTTATCGTTTGTAACTTGAATGTTTTCCAGCATTTCCAGTCATACGTCTCGAGCATCCACTGTCCAAAAACTAATTTTTGGAGCTCATCATGTTTGATGAATGTTCCTTTACATACAATGAAAGAATGATTTTTTATACTCATACTTTCTTAGGTTCACGGGGGTTAGTAATAGTTCCTTTAACCTTCCAAACTATTTTTATACCAGATTCCACTTTCATCCAAACATGACACTTAGATGCTTTGTGTCCAAAATTTTCACAATATGTGCAACAATTTTGTGTCATATATGATGAAACGGCTTTTACAAAGTAGGATCTGTAATTTCCAATTTTGATTTCATGCCTATAGCCTAGACCATTTCGGTTTCTAGCTATGTGTTGTGCACCATTTTCCAAATTGTTTTTGCTATTTGTGAGCTTTTCAATGCATGTGGTGAGATCATCAACTCTATTTTTCATATCATCAAAGTTGTTGACCATAATTTCAAGAAAACGAACTTTGTGACACAAGAATTTTTTTTTCAGAGACATATAATGCAAGGAAGTTAGGATAACGTTCTTTTCGACATTTGAGCACATACATGAACCAAGTGAGACTTTATTCTCATTTAACAGTTTTGCATTCTCATCTAACAAGGAATCAAATTTTATTTTCATTTCCTTATTTCTTCTATATAGCTTTTTAAGTTCATGAAACATGTCAAAAAGTAGCTCATTCAGATCATCAGGCTTCTCACAATCAAAATCCTGCAATTCAGATATCAAATTTGGAGAAGTAGGATTTACCTTATCCTTCATGGCTATAAAGCAAATGTTTACTTTTTCATTTTTAGATTTACAACTTTCTTTTGTCTTAAATTCAACTTGGTCCCAAGCTCCAATCAGCCTTTTTCCTTTCTTCATCTTTTTGTCATTCTTCTTCTTTTTGAATTGCTTAGCCTCTTTTTCTTTTGCTACTAGACAATCAGCGATGAAGTGATCTGTACTTTTACACTCAAATCATTGAGGCTTGTAGGAAGAAGTTTGTCCCTTCTTTTTGATAAATTTCTTACCCCTTTTGAAGTTGCCTTTTCTAAATATTTTTCTAAATTTTCTGGCAACCATAGCTAGTTCCTCTATGTCCAAATCAGTACCATCATCACTATTGGTTTAATCACCGTTGGCTTCCTCATCAATTGCTTTCAAAGTAGTTCCTTGTTTCCCTTTGTCGTCATCATCATCATCACGCTCTTAAAATCTTTTAAGTTTCATTTCATTGGTCAAGAAAGACCCGATCAGCTCTTCAGTAGGTAAGTTATTTAAATTTTTGGATTCCTTCACAGCCAAGGTTTTTGGCTGCTAACTTTTTGGCAAAGCATCAAGCAGTTTTTTGTTTTGCTCACCAAGGGAATAAATTTTTCCATATGCCTTTAGTCCATTCATGATATTTGTGAATCGAGTAAACATATCAATTATGTTCTCACTTAGCTTCATAAAGAATAGTTCATAGTCTCGGACTAAAAGTCATAACTTTGATTTCTTTACTTGATTAGTCCCTTCATGGGTGACCTCCAGTAATCTCCATATGTCATGAGCAAAATCATAACCATTTACATGGTTGCATTTATTTGCATCGAGAGCACAGCATAGAATGTTCATTGCCTGATAATTTAAGGTCATTTTAGCACTATAATCACTGCTATATTCATCACTTTCTTTAGGCACTATTTCACCGTCAACAACTTTGGTTGGGACAAATGGCCATTTTTCAATTAGATTCCACAACTCAAAATTTATGGAGCATGCATATATCTTCATTCTATTTTTTCAGAATGTGTAGTTGCTTCCAGTGAAAAGAGGAGGTCTATTTTTGAAGACCCTTTGATGTAAGGTAGAGAAGATGTGTTTGCCATACGGATCTTTTCTACAGGGCTGTTAAACTGAAGATAGTGTAAACCAATGCTCTGATACTAAGTGATAAACTTTAGGGGGTAAATAAGGTTTATGGAAAATAATTGCAAGCTAAAAATTTGATGTCTTTTGAGGGTGATGAATTGAATGGCAGATTTGCTTCACAGCTTTAAGAGGTAGACAGGAATCTTTTAAATTAGTATAGAATGGTGAGAGGATGGTATGAAATAAAGATGGGTAGTTCAGCTGTCAAGGGCAGGCTTACTATAGAATGCAAGAGTCTTAAATAAATCACTAATTTTAGAGTAAACGATACAGCATTTAAGATTTGAGAACTACCGAAACTACAGTAAAGAAATTTAGGCAAACATCACAAGAAAAGACTCAATAATTTATAGTGGCTCGATTCTTAAGTGATCTACATCCACTACCTTAAGTTCTCACTTAAGGATTACAACACCACTCACTAAAACCTTTTTCCTAATCAATGGTGGTAGGCGATATCAATCTTACACAAGAGGATCACCACACTTGATTTTACATCCAACCTCTTTAAACACATTAATCAAGGCTCACCCCAACTGAATTTTACCTCCTTAACCTTGATACAAAGTTGATAGAAGAAAGAGTACAGAAATAGCTCACAGATTGAGCTAAGCATGAACTACTAAGCACCAATACCTTTTAACTTTGGAACAATTTTATTTCACTTTGAAGCACAAATAAAAATGGATATTTTTGTATTCTAAAGTGTAAGAGTTTTTTTGAGAGAGATAGCACAAAAATCTTCTTCAAAATTAAGTTTTAGAAGCTTTTATAGGAGCTAAACCCAAAGTCCCAACGGCTAATAACAGCTAGTTACTTCTATCAAGATTTTCAGGGTTTTAGATGACAAAATGGAGGGATGTACGTCTAAAAGGTGAGCCCAAAATGGCACTTTTTGCAAAGAGATACATTTTTAAAAAATACTATAGATCATTGGATAGTGTTTTAGATTCAGAGTTCCATCCAAAACTACTTCAACCAAAAATCCAGATTTAGAAAAATCCTTTTCTTTTGAAATAATTTTTAAGTGCTTAATTGTAAAAAAAATTGAATATAAAGTAAAGAAACATAGGAATTTACAGATAATACCTCAATAGCAATTCCTAGTCTATGATTCTTCTCAAGGGCATCTTAGTATATAATCTCTTAAGTTTTCCTTCTACTTGATCACCCACTTTTGGATTCCATTTGCTTAAGAGTTGCTTAGCAATCTCATTAGCATGCCTTGGAAGAACTGAGGTTAAACATGTCCTATCACATATAGATTACACAAGTTAGTCTTCATCAATGTTTGTCATAAATCAAAACGCAGGAGAATACCCTTAGGGCTAACACTTTCTGAAAGGCTCTATTCCTCAAGATAAAGATAGTTTCAAGAAGCATAGATCAAGTTCCAAAAGAACATTTGAGGGTGAAATTTTACAAAGCTAGAGGATTATTTTATAGGTTGGATTAAAGTCGTAGATTGGATTAAATTAATATGTTCTGTCAAATTTGCCCTTCTTCTAAAATCTCACGTAAAGGTCACAAGATAGGGTTCACCGGATTCCATCGTATTTAAGGTGGTGTGGACTATGAAAAAACATAAACATATAGATTTAGGACCTAAAAAATTAAAAAAAAAAAAGATTTGTGACTATCGTGCGGCAAGTTAAATACATAAACAACTATTTATGCAAATTTGCCTTATAACTATATCTTTTATTGCTTCCTAAAAATGAAAAAAAAAATCCTTCATAACTAAAGAACAATGCATCAAAAAATATATCTTTCATAACCAAGAGATGGTGCATTAAAAAAGCATGAGAATAACAAAGATTAGCTAAGCAAATTTTTGTTTCCTTGATTTTTTTTTCCCTGTCAATTTAAGCCTTCCAAATGATCAATTTCAATATCTAATTGTTCAATATTTTTAATCAAATTTGAAATTATAGATGCTACTCTTGGACAAATTAATGGATCTATCTAAGAAGAAATATTACAACCTCCTTCGTTCTACAAATTAAAACATATATTAGAAAGGATTATTATTATTATTATTATTATTATTATTATTATTATTATTATTATTATTATTATTATTACAAGGAAATTTGAAGCTAAAACAACTAATCTCAATCTATTAACACCCAAAAAAACCTTCTTCATCGATTAGCTTTTATCTATGTAGTCTTCACCATAGCCACCTTCACACAATTGTATTGAGTATTCGTCCAAGGCAATTACTCTTGTAAGTAGATGAAGACCATCTAGGGCTTTTTCCTCTATTATTAAATGTCTGTTAGTTCACCAATATTGTGCCCCCCCCCCCTCCCTTCAAATTGTGATTTATAGACAATATTTTAGATGATAAATATTAGATTGATTTTAGTTAGAATAAATATTTTAGATTGATTTTTGTTTAATTTTCCCTGTTGACTAACAGTTAAAGTAATTTAGGTGGCAAATTGAGAAAATTTCAAACACCAATTAGACTCAAGTTGAAATTTAGATGGTACTGTGAGATTTTGACAATATTTGAGATGATAAAGTAAATTATTTTTAAAAGTATGGCATGTAATATATCATCGTTAGTTCAAATGGTCAAAATCAAAATAGAAGGAAAATTTAGTCATTTTAATATTATAAAGGCAACCATTAACCAGTTTTAGTATAATATATAGACAAATAAAAATTTAAGGTTCTATATTTTTTGTCCTTTTTTTTTATTTTTATGATCATAGTACCTATAACGTACTAATTTAGTAAAGAAAGATTACCAAAAACTACTACTCATTCTATTTAAATTTGAATATCTGATCTTAATTTAATACAAAATTTTAAGAGAGTATTTGACTATAGTAAAGTGAGATTCCTAAGCTGGTGGTGTTTGCAGAGGGGAGTAATTGTGAAAAATTGAAAACATAATATATAACAACAAACTAAGACTTAGTTTCAAGAAACTTGGGGTCAGCTACATGAACTAATACTAGGCTATGTGTGGTCATCCTCATGAATCCTCTCTCTCAACTTCCTTCTATCGACCTTCATACTTTCATCCAAATCTAACAGAGACATATCTATCCTAATCACCTCTGTCCATGTCGTTTTAGGCCTACCTCTATTTATTTAAAAAATAGAACATTTATTTTAAACATTTTAAAATAAAAATATAAACAGTCAATTTTGATTAATATGAATATTTTAACTTAATAAAAAATAAAACATAAATTAGCTACAATTCTAGCCTTGTGCTTATTATACTCACATCATAATTATGAAAGTTTTAATTCTATTGATAAATAAAAGGCAAATTCACCTATTTAATTCCTAATCTTATACTTCTTGGCCATTTTGGTTATTGCCACTTTTTTTCTACTTTTTTTCATTCCTTATGTATTTAACTCAAACTTTTTTTGTCCTCCCGACCAAAAAAGGTAGACAAATCCGACATCTCATGTCACGAGACTTGTAGTAGACAATTTTTTGGAGAGTAAAATTGGAACTATACTCATATTCCCTCCAAATCCAACCCCCTCACGTGATACCTAAAAATAACTGGCCCTCACTTATTCCAAAAACTTGCTTTTCTCCCAAAGTTAGGGTTTTGTTCTCTCTACTAATCAAGTGGAATATGAAAGTTTCAAACTAAAATCTTCAAAGAAGAAGGAAATCATATAAAGAATCTAGTTCATACAATTGTTGTGCGAAGACACCTATGTTCAATTTCAAGAATTAGAAGGCATTTTCAAGAGGCAAATCTAGCAGAGGTAAGTAATATTTTTAACATTTTCAAGAGGTGAAGTGGAGGCATTTTTGGAAGATTATGGTTTCTTATCAAGCTCTTCTTTATCAATGCAAAAGGGATAACTTGTTAGAATTGTCAGTATTTTTTTTGCAAGTTAGGATAGCAAATGTCCATAGTTGTAGTTTTGACGCAAAAAGGGCCATTACTTTTCTTTATCTTTTTCTATTTATACTATTGATGAATATTCTTTGCATTTCTTTATATATATATATATAATTGAATCTTCTATGACCATGGAGTTTTGGTAGCATTAAAACAATATATTTTAGCACTAAACATAAATCTTAAGCATGAGAATTATTTGTCTATTTATAACCAGCTGCAAATATTCAACTGAAGCCTCAAGTATCCATTCAAACTTTATCACTAAGGTTGCTAGTAGTAATATCTATCTAGCCTTTACCATTTTTTTTTCTCATTTATGCCATTTATTCATGAACAAATGCCTAAACTAAAATAGTGGAAGCAAATACAGAAATATTGAACGTGAAAATTTTTGAACAATACTTTGAGTAAGCTTTGTTAATTATATTGTATTTACTTAAGGTAATGGTTTGCCCTAAGACTAGTATTTACAACAACAACCTTTTTTTTCTTTCCTTATTTACTTCTAGAATTATAGGGAATGAACTCCCTATGGATAAGAGAAATGCCTTTGCATATTTAGATTCATTATGGTTTTACTTACATGCAAGAGGAAATAAAGATGTGTTTGATTGGATTAAAAAAAAGGGGGGGGGGGGCATATTCTCTAGGAAATATGTCCTCGTTCCAATTATTTTAGGGTATGGATTTAATTTCAGTTGAAAGAATTTCACTTGATTGTTTCTATTTAATGCAGTTTAGATTCCCTAACTGTTCAAGGATTTTGTTTAGGTCTCATTAGAATCCGTTGATATTATGTGACTTTGGGGAAGATTTAGAGTCCAAGAATCCTTGTATATTTCTATTGGACTTGCAACACCCCACTACCTTGGCCCAACAAGGTCGGGGATGTCGCTCCGTCTAAAGGATAAGGGGTCTTTATAACTAGGTCACATAACAAAAATATAACAAGTCTTTGAAATTAAAACTTATTACAATTCAAAAATTCAAGAACAAAACCAAAATAAATTGTTCACTATCATCTCTCAAAGCAACATATAAAATAAATAACATAGAGTCTTCAAGAAGGCAACAGCCTAGCTACTTATCCCTACAGTAGGATCGACCTGAAAATATGACATAAAAGGTGATGAGAGAAAAATCTCAGTAAGCCCATGTGTACTTTGAGTGTTCAAGTAAAACAGTGCATGTATGCGAATTGTAAAAATTTCATAAGAGAAAATGCTGGCAAGCAACAAATAAGGATAAAATAAAGAGCGGTGTTTTCCTCTTTTCAAACCATACAAGTGAACAATAAATACAACCACTCAAATGGGTGGCCATGGGTTACCACACGTTGGGCCCAATAACCATATAATGGTCAGAATGCCACACTTTGTGCAGACTGACAAAAGGTAGGTGTACGGCCTACCAGGTAAAATTCTCCTCCTTCTCTACACCTAAACATACCGGTTGTCCATTCCAGAAATGCACGGTCCACATGACTGAAACTTTCTAGCTCGGATCAGCATGACTAAGTAGTGCTGTCGCTTTTCCAAGTCGACTTCATCTTCTGGAGGTGGCCTCCTACCAAAAGACTCGCTCTTACTTTTCAAAACTAGTACTACTAGCTTACCCTTATTGAGTAATCAACGTTTGATTGTCCCACTTAGGAGAAAATTGATAAAACATTGCTTTATTTCGAAATAGCAATTAAGGGTTTCTAAAGTTCGTGTCAAAGTTGGTTTTAGAAATAGTTTGGTGTTTAAGTAAAACTGCTTGTTGATTTTCAAATAATTTATTTGACTGAAACAAGAAAGGAAACAGTCCTTAATTGCCTTTGCAAAAATAGGTGTTCACACCCTTCACTTTTGGCTTGCCATAGTAACCTTTTTACAGCAAATAAGTTTTATGCGAGAGCTTACATGATCCTTTGCTTGAGCTAATTCAAAGATCTTCCAAAGCTGACCTAACCTCGTCTGGAGTAAACATAAGCCATAATTAAACTCAAGCCATATTCGCTTCCATAAATAATCCTAGTTCAAAATACTACAATTATGACCCTAATGTCTCAAACTTTAAGGCTATATGATAAAATGGTTTTATAAAATAAATCTAGCTTAATAATAAAATAACTAGGAATCAAAAAATAATTACTAATAAGCTATACTAATAAGCTATAGGTTCAAATATAAATCTTTGTTATTAATAAATAAACTAGGGTTTATTTGATGAAAGGTCCTAAGTCTTAGATGATTTTATTAAAAATAATAAATTATTACTAATCTCTTAATTAATAATTAATAGATAGAAAATAATTAGTAAATAAAATTAATAGTAAATTTTACTAATTTTGATCATAAGGTAATAAATAAATTTTAGTAGTATTTATGAATATGACTTATAAGATTAATATTTTACCTATTATGATTATTTATATAAAAGGCTTTATTTAATATTTTTATTATATATAAATATTTATATATATTATTTTTAATAAAGATATTATTCATTTGGCTAAAATGTCACTATTTTATTTAACAATCCAATTCCAAAGCTTCCTAGGGTTTTCGAAATTATTGGAAGAAAATATAGTATTATTATCATTTTTTTAATGTAATAAAATTGGCTAACTTAAATAGTTTAGGATCAACAAGGTCATGATCATACTTTTCCTATGGCTAACAAGAATCATGAACATAAACTCTAATACCAATCAACAAACCATTCAATTCATGAATAAAGGCTTATATCTATTTCTACCATCACATGATCCAAACTTCACTAAGCATAATCATATTCATGGCTTCAACAAGAATACAAGAACATAAAACCCTATTCACCAAAGGTGACATAATTTCTATCATTCTTAATCATTCATACTAACTCACGACATGAAGAGCATGCAACAAACCACAAAGCATCATAAAACTCAACCATGACAAATCATCCTCATGCTCCAATCTCAACTCCTTCATCTAAACACATACTCAATCTCCAATCATATTCCATCCTTTTCTAACAACATCAAAGAGACATGATTTTAGAATTAAGGAGAGGGTTAAAGAGATATACTCGATTGACGACTACCTTGATGAAGTTTCAAGAGAATCCACACGCTTGGAAGGCTTGATCCGACCAAGAAGGAAGAAGAAAAATGGCCATGGTTGAAACAACCATTTCGGCCAAGAGAGAGTGAGAGAGAGAGAGAGAGAGAGAGAGAGAGAGAGAGAGAGTGTGTGTGTGTGTGTGTGTGTGTGTGTATGTGTGTGTGAAACCCCACCTAAAGCCAACCCTAGAGTAAGGGGGTCGGGATGCATATCATATTATCTTGCATGAATATATATATTTTTGAATGATTTTTTGTGCTTTAGAATTGTGGTTTATAGGTTAACAGAGCTTAGTTATGCTTATTGACTAGGAAGGGTAAAATGGTATTTT
>JANUWF010000790.1:0-26816 GCA_026120185.1 Voacanga thouarsii | reverse complement strand
AGAAAGATTGAATAATGATACGGAAGAAATACTATCGGCTATCGATTTGTGCATTCTAAATCCTTTAAAAAAAATCTGGCATAGTTTCAATCATCTGCAAATAAAAGACGAAATACACACACTTTTCCTGTTCTATTCAATCATCATAGGTGAGTGTAAAGGACCAGCCACAAAACGATTACGATTACTAAAACACTACAATAGAAGACTTTGCTCTTTAATAAAATGGGCATGTTTTTTTCCAACCAAAATAACTCATTTTTTTATTTTTAATCCAAAGGTAAGAGTTCAACAGCATATTTGCTTTACCAAGGCAAGGAATAGAAATGACATCCAATACGCTAAAAAGGAGCAAAGCAAAGCGAAAAAATGAAAAAAAAAAGGGAACAGAGAGAAATCAATAACAAGGCAGATCTTAAAATAAATAGTGGTATTCTGATATAATGTTGCGTTACCTATGCAGTCCACAGCTTGCTGAAGTCCACAGCTTCCTCTGTCACCGGCGGCAGTCGTCCAAGAGGCGCAGGCCGCAGTCGACCATGGTGTTGTTCGATGGTGTGGGGGAAATGCTGCTCTCGTCCGGTGAGTCTTTCGATGGTAGGAAAGGCAGTGAGAAGGTAAGGTCGCCGACGGGATAGGAAGGAATTAGAGAGGGAATACACTTGAAGAAGACAGAAAATGGGGAAGAGCACAATGACAGGGAAGACGAAAATGGGGTGTTATAGTCGTTGGCCTTTGCGAGGGAAATTCCCTCGCTAATCCCTCTCTATTAGCGAGGGATTTGTGACAGTTTAAAAAATAAATAAATACAATCCCTCTCAAATAACTCGCAAATTAGCATGCGATTTGCGACGGACATTTCAACGACGGATTAGCGAGGGACATTCTCAATATTTTTAGTTCCTTTATGATCCCTCGCTAATTGCGTTTATTTAGAAAGGGATTAGCGACGGATTTTTTGAATTTTAGATTCCACTCAAAATTTTCGCAGTTATAAGTTTTGTATCCCTTGCTAATGCATCTCTAATCCCTCGCTGTTATCTTCCGTCGCTAAATAGCGACGGATATAAGATTTTCCTCACTTTTTTCAATATTCTACTGGGAAAACATATTTATTTCTATCAACACTTAGCTACGGATTAAGCGTATGAAATATTTCACCAGTGAAGAATTCTAAATAATCATCATGGTATTTGTTTAAGTTTAATTAACATCGATCATGTTATGCTTACTAATATATGAAAAGTTACATTAGTATTGATGTGTTTTCATATCTCAAAATTGTATTTATTACCCTAATCAAATGTAATAAAACGTAATATATAGAACTTCAATTATACACGTAAACTAGATATAGTAATTAAATGTGTGTTCATATTTGCATAATTATACATTGACCATATGATTGATGCATCAAATATATATATATATATATATATATATAGTATATATCCATATAAAGTGATAAATGTATTATATATATACTACACATGACGAATTTGTACAGAGGTATAATGTATGCATATCATTTAATTATAATCTATACTTCGTAACTTGCCGATGGTAAGTACACACACACACACATATTGAATGCAAATACAATAGTTATAATTCAAGAAATAATAAAGAATCAAGTATTTGTAAGGATAGTACATAAAAAATTTACCACACACAAAAGTATCGTGAGGAAAAAGTTTGAAAATTCGCAAAATGGGGAATCTCTCGCAAATCCCTTGGAAATTAGTGAGGGATTAGTGATGGAATTTTCAGCGACGGATTAGCGAGGGATTAATAAATCACTCGCCAATACAACTCTAATCCGTCACAAATTAGGCAACCAATTGCGACGGATATTTCGGTCTCTATTCCCTCGCAAATTAACGTCAGATTAGCTTGAGACTCGTCGCAAATCCGAAGCAAAAAATTTACAACCAACATTAAGTAAAAATAAAATTTTTGTCGCAAATCCCTATCAAATTAGCGAGAGATTAGAATGGGATTTCTTATCCCTCGCTAATTTGAAAGGGTTTATGTTTAACGCTGATCCGTCGCTAAATCAACTAGGGATTAGCGACGGAAAGTCAATCCGTCTACTGAACTCATTATTCCCTCGCTAAATTCCCTCGCTAATACCGGCCTTTCTTGTAGTGAGGTTCTACCAAGATTATGGATGGATTTTCATTAGGATGTAGATAGAATGGGCTAGAATGTTGGAAATTTTCTGAAGTGGACATGGAGCGTGTAAAAAAAATGCTGAAGGGGAAAAGAAAAATGAAGGAACAACCTGTGCAGAACTTAACCACAAGTATTCTGTAGAAGCTAATACTCTCTGATACCATGAAAAAAAAAAAACAGAGGACAGAAAACTTCTCTTCTCATTATATTTCGTATGTTTACAAGTGTTTGGACATATATACAACTCCTAGAAGAGATAGACAAGTATGTTGTGATATATACATCAAGATAACTACAAAGTTAAAAAGAACACCAAGGGAGATATATACAAAAATCAGAAAGTATATCAAATAGCCTCTGGAGCAGCAGTAGTTTTGTTAATCTTTGATTTTTTTTATTTTTACAAAGTTTTTTAAATATTGAGTTAATGAAATTATATTAGGAGCTAAATTTTCAAAATTCTATTTAAATCCATAATTTATTAGGGATATTCATAGTTTGGTTTTAGTAATTTTTCAAATCAAATCAAATCAAACCAATTGAAACCTTGAATAGTTTCAAATAATTTAATTTAATTTAATTTGAATAGTTTGTTATTGCAAAAATTTCTATCAAACAAAATAAACTATAATGTTACATTATATTAAATAAAAAAATTATAATCATAATATAAATAAAAGAAAGTATGTCTAAAAATATTTAATAATAAAATTAAATAAAATATCAATCAAACCATAAAATAGAAGTTTCACTAAGTAAATATAAACAACAAATATTGTGGTAAAGAAATAGAGAAGCAGAAGGAAAGGCGGGGTGAAGAAGCAAAGGAACTAGAGGAAGGAATTGTTGACATATGAAAAGATTGGGAAAGAAAGCCTTAAGATTAGGACAAGAAGGGAATAAGAAATTTATAAATTGCAAACATATGCCACTTGGTTAAAAGAAAAATAAACACACATTATATTTCCGATATGATTTGGTTTCGGTTTGAAAAGTTTCAAATCGAAACCAATTAAACCAACCCAATACATAGTGATTTCGATTTGATTTGTTCTGGTTAGGGTAGTGTTTTTTTTTTTTATTTAAATATATGGAAGGGCTAAATCCACATTTTTCTAACTTAAATTCACACCCTATCTATTAATTGGATAAAAGTGTCCTTCTTCTTTTTTAAGTTTAAAGTTTGATTTCATTTTTCTTTTATTTTTAACTTTTAAGCAAAATTATATCTTTTGAGTAAATATCAAACTAATCTAAATACAAGAAATTGGGTACGAATTAATTTTTTTAAAAAATAATGCCTTGTACAAGAATTAAAATTCATATATTTATTATATATTGAAAGCTTTATTTTTCTCATTTCTCTTTCACACTTTATAAGACTTGTGAAAGTATATAGTAAGTATAATGTAGAGTTCCATTTAATTAACAAATAATTGATTTATTTATCCTTAAAACTATGTATTTTATTAATAGATTAAAACATTGATAAAATAGACTTATCAAATATTAAAAGAAAAATAGAGACTATTGAGGAAACACATTAAGAGAAAAAAAATATAATTAGTAACTACGTAATTCCTATTAATTATTTATTATTAAAATAATTAATCTAAATAAGAAAGTAAGGGTTAGTGATACTTTAGTACCATAAGTTATAAAAAAGATGTTAGAGGTCCATTGACTATTAGCCAATAATGGTATTGACTAATGGAAATTACTTTTATAATAAAATATTTATTTTACCCATATTAATTATATAATGCCCAAAATAACCATTTGGATTTATTACAATTTACTCTCATTAAGTTGTGGATTGTGACACTTTAATACTACAAAATGTAAAAAATGCGTTAGAGGTCCATTAATCGTTAGCTAATGATGGTATTGTATAACAAAAGTTATTGTTGCAATAAAATATCTATTTTATCCATACGAATTATAAGATGTCAAAAAAAAAAAAAATCCTTTAGTGGAAGGAATATGACACATGAAATATTTGTGAATTTATAATATTTTTTATAATTTATAATATTAAAGTATCATTATCATAAATTAATAAGATAAAATACAATAAATACATAAACCAAAATTTCAATTAACTTCCTGAAATTAAACATACTAGGTACAATTTTGTCAAAAACTAAATGCAATGCAAATTTAAAATATAATAAGTCTAAAATAAAATCAGAAAATTGTACTAATATTTTCCTCACAAAAAAAGCCGAGCCACCAAAAATATTATCATATTTTCCTAGTCTGATCAACAACAAACCAAAAAAAACTAGTCTATTATTGTTTATTAGGTCATTATTATTTTGGTTGGTTGTTGATTAGATTAGGAAAAACTAGTCTATGGTTTTGCTTTTTTTTTTGGAGGAAAATATTAGTATAATTTCGTAATTTTACTTTAGGTATGTTATATTTAAATTTGTATCATGTTGACTAACAGTTAATAGACCTCTAGCATCTTTTTTACAACTTATGGTAATAAAGTATCATAATCCACTACTTAATGGGGGTAAATTGTAATAAACCCAAAGGATTGTTTTATACATCTTATAATTAATATAGGCAAAATAGATATTTTATTAAAAAAGTAACTTTCATTAGTCAATACCGTCATTGATTAATGGTCAATAAATCTCTAACACATTTTTTATAACTTGTGGTACTAAAGTGCCATTACCTCCTAACTTAATAGGGGTAAATTGCAATAAACTCAAAAAATAATAGCATAGTTGATTGGAAATAAGACTTGGAAGGGGCTTTTAACTAATTGGTAAATATTAATAGGTAGGGAAGTAGATTTAGGTTGGAGAGGTGTGGATTTAGTTCTTCTCTAATATCACTATTTATTATTATTGATGTTGTACTTTGATATATTATATTTGTTATTTAGAATTTTATTATTCTACTATGAGTTTTTAGATTTTTAAATTGTGGTTTTTTTTGACTTTCTTTAATCTAAATTTTTTCTACAACAATAATAATAAACTAAATCTTAGTCCCAAGTAACTTGTGGTCGACTATATGAATTAATATAAGATTAATTGTGGTTACCTACATGAAGCTTCCACTTCCACTAATTTCTATTCACTGTCATATTCTCATTTAAATCTAATATAAACATATCTCTCATAATTACCACCATCCATATTTTTTTAGGCTTATCTCTACTTTTATCTTGCCTCTATTTCTCAATTCTCCTAATAGAGGCATCCATTAGTCTTCTTTGTATTTGTCCAAACCACTGCAAAGGGTGTTCTCTTATTTTATTTTCAATGGATGCTACTATCACTTTTTCTTGAATAATCTCATTCCTTACTTTATCCTTTCTATTGTGTCCACACATCCACCTTAACATACGCATCTCAACTACCTTCAATTTCTGAATATGACATTTTTTGACTGCCTAATATTCTGTACCATATAGCAAAGCTGATTTGACGGCTATTCTATAAAACTTTCCTTTTAGGCTCAAAGGTATATTATGATCATACAAAATACTAGTTGCACTCCTCTATTTCAACCAATCAACCTTAATTTGATGCGTAACATCACTATCAAGCTCTTCATCTTTTTGGATAATAGCTCCCAGATATCCAAAGCAGTTATTTACTAGGATATCTTTGCCATCCAAAATTACATTTTGATGTGTATTTCTTCCTGTACTGAACTTGCATTTCCTATACTCAATTTTACTTATGGAGATTCTGAAACTCCTAAATTCCAACATTTGTCATCATAACTCCAATTTAGCATTCACTCCAACTCTAGTCTCATTAATTAGAATAATATTATCAACAAATAACATATAATATGTCACATCCTCCTATATAGCACATGTCAACTCATCCATAGCGCGGTTGCGAAGAGAAAATGACTAATTGTGGATCCCTGATGCACTCCTATAGTGTTGGGGAACTCTACAATCACTCTAGCACAACTTCTTACATTTGTACATGCTCCATCATACATAACTTTAATAAGGGTAATATATTTCTGCGATACACCTTTCTTTACTAGTACCCACTAAAGTACTTCTCAAGAAACTTTATCATAGATTTTCTCTAGATTAATAAATATCATCTATGAATCATTCTTTATTTTCCTATAATATTCAATCATCTATCGTGAAAAATGAATTGCCTCAGTAGTGGAATGTCCTGATATAAAACCAAACTAGTTATCTGAAATCTTTATAATACCCCTTAACATGTGCCCAATCACTCTCTCCTAAAACTTTATTGTATGTGTTAGTGTTGTACCCTAGAGGTAATTACTTGTACTTTATATATGACACATTTGTTTTATAATATAAGATATTATTTATCTTTCAATTTGTTTTCTTTACTTTCATGTAAAATAATTGTTAGATAAAGTTCCTAATACAATATTGTGTTAAGAAAATCATGTTAGAGATCATGACTACACTGTATAGTGTTAGTACTTAAATAATCCCTAGTTATAGTATTAAAGAGATAGGATATCATTAATGCGTTAAGACTAACACGTGCTAGACTTCCTGATCTGATCAGGCGGTGGTTCTCATATCTATGAGTGTTGAGATACTCAAAGTTAACATGTGGATACTTATTAATAGAACAAGTACATTGGATGATCTAACTATGAAATAATTACTACAAGAAAACTGTGAAGCTGCAGCGGACTTTTGCCATGGAAAATTTTTTATGGCATTCAACGATGGATTTTGCCACAGAATAGCAAAATACAAGCAACTTGCGAGGGAAAAAATACCATAGCAAATCCGTGGCTATTTGCTATGAAATTGTGATGGAAATAGTAGCAAATAGTGATGCAAACATATTTCATTGCAAATTGGTAACAAAAAAAGGCGACAAAAAATTATGCCAAATATTAGCCACCGATTTGTGATGGAAATATTTCCGTGGCAAAATTATGCCAAACATTAGCCACGGATTTGTCACGGAATCAAAAAGTAGTGATAAGAAAAAATGGCTAAATTTTTATTGTGTGTTCCGTGGCAAATCTGTGGCTATTTACCACGGATTTACGACGAAATCGCAAAATTACCACTAATTTGTGCCAATTCCGTGGAAGATTGCCATGGATTTGCCACGGCATTTTTTCTTTTTTTTTTGGGTACTAATTTATTAATTATATTGATTTGTATTAGTTTTTATTCCATACATTTTAAATAATAACGACGAAATATTTTGTAAGTATCTTGATTTATATATTTTCTAATACGTTCATTCTTGAAATGGAATTGAAAATAAGATGTATTATTTTTTAGTATCGAAATATACATTTGTATTAAAATTAAAAATTTTAAAGAAACGATATTATTTTATTTTATTTCGATTGTAAAAGCCATTGAAAATTGTTTTGAAGAACTATATTACCATTAAGAGTATACAAAAAAGTATGTTACAAAAAATAGTGATAAAAAGAAAGAGGCTAAATTTTTGTTGTGTGACACTAATCTGTGGCAGGATTTGCCACGGTATTTTTTTTCTTTTTTTTGTTCTAATTTATTAATTATATTGGTTTGTATTAATTTTTGTTCCATACATTTTAAATAACAACAACGAAATATTTTATAAGTATCATGATTTATTTATTTTCTAATGCGTTCATTCTTGAAATGGAATTGAAAATAAGATGTATTATTTTTGAGTATTGAAATGTATGTTTATATTAAAATTAAAAATTTTAAAGAAACGACATAATTTATTTTATTTCAACTATAAAAGCCATGAAAATTATTGTGAAGAACTATATTATCATTGAAAGTACACAAAAAATTATGTTATGCAAAGTAGTGATAAAAAGAAATAGCTAATTTTTTTTGTGTGTGTTTCGTGACGAATCCATGGCTATTTGCCACGGAATCACAAAATTGCCACTAAATCCGTGGCAAGTCCGTGGCAGATTGCCATGGATTTGCCACAGTATTTTTTTTCTTTTTTTTGTTCTAATTTATTAATTATATTGGTTTGTATTAATATTTGTTCTATACATTTTAAATAACAATGACGAAATATTTTGTAAGTATCTTGATTTATTTATTTTCTAATACGTTCATTCTTGAAATGAAATTGAAAATAAGATGTATTATTTTTTAGTATCGAAATATACGTTTGTATTAAAATTAAAAAATTTAAAGAAACAGTATAATTTTATTTTATTTTGCCTGTAAAAGCCATTGAAAATTATTGTGAAGAACTATATTATCATTGAGAGTATATAAAAAAGTATGTTACACAAAGTAGTGATAAAAAGATAGGGTTAAATTTTTGTTGTATGTTCCGTGGTAAATTCGTGGTTATTTGCCACGAATTTGCCACAGAATTACAAAAATTGCCACTAATCCGTGACAATTCCGTTATAGATTGTCACGGTATTTTTTTTTTCTTTTTTCCCCCTAATTTATTAATTATATTATGTGTTATAATTTGTCCTAAAGGCATAGCTGGATATCATGTCTAGTGGACACACAACAATAAGATCGTTTACATGTCATTTTCTTGGTTACCCCCGCCGCCACCCCTCGCAACCCCAGATTTGCCCCTCTCCATCACGCTCCCTCTCCAACCCGCCGCCCCTCTCCATCGGGCTCCCTTTCCCCACCCGAGGCCCCCCTCGTCCATCGCACTCCCCACCACCGTTGACACCCGCAGTGCCACCCCCTGCGACCCCTTCTCCCTGTCCCCCACCCATCGAGCCCCCTCCCGCCTCATCCCCTCCCCCCGCAAACCCTCCCCACTTCTGTCGACCCCCGCCCCGCCACCCCATCTCTCTCTCTTCCCCCCAACCGCAATTCAATGATTTTTTTTTTGGAATTATTTGATGGCAGGATATGCAGTTGCTGAGGGAACACCTGTGAGACAGCGGCGCCTTCCTTGTTGTGGTTGTGGCATCGGTTGGTTCTTGTAAGTTTTCATTTAGCTGAATAAATTTCGGTGAATTGCTTTTCATTTTAGAGTGGACTTATAGGATATTCCCTTCTGTTTCCTCCATAAAGAATTATGTACCTCTTTACCTGAATATGGATGTTACATGTCAATGTTTGCACATTTTTGTCCACCATATTTGTCGATCACTTTGCCTAAATCCTGAAATTTGAGAAAAAAAAAAAAGAGAATTGGATTATTGTGTTTTTTTTTTACAGAGTAATTGATGCTTTGTTGCAGTTCTCTAACTTTGGGACGAATCATCTGGAATTTGGATGTGCATAAAAATGGAGTGGGAAATCCAATTATGATATTTTGAGACAAATCATCTGATATTGTTTATATTGCGAAATCAACTACCACAAGAAAATGCTTTCTAATGTAAAAAAAAAATGTTGTCTGTGAATTTTTTTTATAATAGATATTTTTACCTTGAACAAATTGCTATGAAGTAAAAATTGTGTTCTTTCAACAGTTCCCAACAATGCATATTCTTTGAAGCTTTCTTAGTTTGTTTGTAGCACAATATGTCTATCACGGCATGCCAACTCAAGTTGTCTGTTTCTGCACATACGTATTCTTATCCTGAATGTTGCACCTGTACTACTAGCTTTTAGGAGATGTTGTCATCCATACTGGCCTGAACTGCCAAACTTAACATCTTCTCATTAAGATTTGTTTGACTCTTAATAATGTACCTTATAGGAATTTACATATTCTTTTGTTTCTATTACTACTTTTTAAGGACAAATTCTTCGCCAAAAACTCTAACGCTGTTCCTAATATGATTTACATATTCATTGTATCTACTAATACTTGGTATGAAGAAATTCTTGGCTAGATGTTCTTTGTTAAACAAAGATAATTAGAATGAAGAGCTTTGTTGGATAGAATGATGAGCTGACCATCATAAAACTTCCTTGTAAGCAAAATATCATTGACACCAAAATGATGCAAGGCTCTTTGAAGAACTTCTAGTGGATTTTTGTGTGCTATGATTGAGGAAGCTTGTTCCATTAATTCATAGTTTCTCAAATTATCAGATATTGTTGGTTTGCATGTTCAGTATAATTTTTCTTGATTTAAATTAGCTAACGGACCAAACGTTAGATAAAATGAATTTTTTATTATTAAAATATTAAATGAATGGATATTATATGCTTAACTTATATTAATGGATCACCGTGAGTGATGGGCTATCATTCCCCATGGGTAATAGGCGATCACCCTTACATTAGTTCTATTGAATAATTGCTGTGACAGTTAATGTTTTTTTTTTTTTTTAATGTTGTTGATTTTGTGGTGGCTTGGTGCCTAGAAATGTCTCTTATATAGGGAAACTTTGCCGATTTTTTTTTTTTTTGTCATTTTGATACTCCAAACAAGTTGATTACCCTTAAGCTTAATTTTATACAATAGATTTTAATGCCTAAGCATATTCTTAATGTATAGAAAAATTTGAGAAAGATCATAAATTTGACCTTATGTAACCAAAGCAATTAGACTTACATCCGCACTCTTATAACCTTTTCCTTTCGTAATAGGTTACATAGTAATTGCGCATAATTGTGCATTTTGAGGTGGACTAGTATTAAAATTAAAAAATTTAAAGAAATGCATTTTGAGGTGGCCTAGTATTGTGATTTGAAAAAGCTTCATCAATTACTAAATAAAAAACAAAATTAACTTAAATTTAGCAACCAATAACCAAAATTTTTTCCAGATCTTTGAGTTTTCTTTTCTCATATTTAGCCTTGAAACATGCTTGTCTCAGCCTCTTTGTTTGGTCTTCTAACTTCGCATCAGGGATTTCTTCCATCAATTTCTTCTTACGTTCCAATATCTCAATGGCCAGTCTCAACTTCTTCTCAGCCATATGTACTCCTTCTTCTTCATTTAGCAAACCCTGCAAATCCAAATGGAAGCTTTCAATAGGCATTATTTCTTTGTTAACTTTGGGGACATATATTTATTAGTTCTTCATGCATAAGTGTGTGTGAGAAAGAACCTGAACATTCTTGATTAGGGTCTCCAAACTCATAAACTTCCTGTAAGGCCATCGATGAATTCCCAACTCCCTACATATTTTCTTGAGACCGGTTTGGCAAACATTCAGTTCTTTGGCTGCCCGAGTGATTGTCATGTAAAAGTACTTCGAAATGGTTGCTCTTGATAGTGTCTTAGAGCTAATGCCCTTCTCCTTTCGCTGCCTCCTAATTACCTTCTTCTCCATAGGAACTTTGTCTAAAGTGATACCTTCAATAGACATTTCCTCCACAGGAACCATGTTCTGGCTTTGTTCTAAATCCATTAGGGAGTAGAAAGGATCATGCACAAGCGTATCCTCTATCAGAAGAATAGTATAAAAAATAGTCTCTTGAATAGGTAGATCAAATTGGAAATCTAAAACAGTATATTCATAACTTTCACTGATTCATAACACAACAAACTAAACCAGATTAAGAAGACGGGTGAAACCCCCCTCCCCCCTAAAAAAAAGGCCTTAAAAGTATCTCACCTGAAATCATGAGGAAGTGGTTGGTTTGGAAAGGAAAACACATCGAAATCTTCTTGATTGGAAGCTATTTCAAAATTTGACCACCTCTCAAATGAATTACAACTATCCATTAGAGGAACAACATAAACAATAGTCTATTGAATAGGTAGATCAAATTGGAAATCTAAAGCAGTATGTTCATAACTTTCACTGATTCATAACACAACAAACCAAACCAAATGAAGAAGACAGATGAACCCCCCCACCCCCCCTAAAAAAAAAGGCCTTAAAAGTATTTCACCTGAAATCAAGAAGAATTGGTTGGCTTGGAAAGGAAAACACATCAAAATCTTTTTGATTGGAAGCTATTTCAAAATTTGACCACCTCTTAAACGAATTAAAACTATCCATCTTTGAGAAAGAAAATCGAATAAAAAATCCAGGTGCCTATGTGGTTTTCACTAATGCCTGATGACTAAGGGATATATATATCTGTGCGAGAAAGAAGGGAGGGAGGACTGAGGAGAGAAAAAGACAAGGAGAAAGAGGAAGAGGTAGATGACAGGTGGAGAAAGGGATGACCGAGGAGATGAAAGGTCAATTTTTGAGAAAGAGATAAGGAGGAAGGAAAAAAGTCAATTTTTGGGTTCTCATCCTATTGAGTTTTCTATGATGTCATACTTATTTAATATTTCAGCTGTCAAATTCGTGCTTGGAGGTTTTGCTTATTTCAGTTCAAATTTGAAACAGTAATAGACATGAAGAAACTATCTTTATAAATTGCATTATTATATTTCCTATATTTTAGTGTTTATCATGCACAGAGTATTGCAATTATTTTCTGTTCTTGAGAAGCTTGAAGTTGTTAACATTGTGGATGACAATTGTGGGTGTATGTTAGATATGTATAGACTGGATTTAGTCCTACTAAAGTGAACAATTTGAGCTTTTTCTAAATAGTGGGAAGGGGGGAATAATATCCATGAAATCACCATATGCCTCCAGGAAATAATATCTAGTGGAAACCTATTTCTAAATAGTTGAGTTTTGTGTACCAAGGCCCCAAAATGTTGAAAGTGCATTGTAGTGATTGCTCATTAATAGCAATGACATTTATCTGATTTTGGCCCCTTGTCACCTTTTGTAAGAAGTGCTTTAAGTTGGTGGCCATATGTACTTGCAGTATGTGGTATTTTCACTGTGGTGACCATGTGGGTAGTTGTTGTGACTGAGGGTTGCATGAAAATTAAGCTTCAGTATTATGGGTTCAAGCTTGCGTCTGCTGCAAGGTTGTTTATCTTTGTCTTTTCAAGTTTACATCACATGAAATGTTTTTTGTTAGCAGAACCATAGCAAGGGAAAGGGTCTAACACCAATCTCTGTCACTCAATCATCAAGTTATGCTACAAATGACTGTCCCTGATAAGTGACATACTTTGATTTCCTTCTTCTTTGTATTTATACTGCTATTTTTGATTGAGTTTTTGATATTTCCTACTTCTTGTACATGTAGTAATACATTTTCCTGGGACTTTGTAAATTATTTATGCTTTGATTATTGAGGATATTGCTTTTGAATTGTTTGACAATGAGAAAATTGTGTTTTATTATATTTGGTGTTGAATGAGTTGATTCTATTGTGTTTGACAGGAAATTGTACGTGTGCAGGGTCAAATTCAAAAAATTTTAATTTTTAATAATTAGTGACAATTTACTGTAAAAAAATAACATTTTTGTGGCAAATCCGTGACAAGACATCCTATATTCCATATTGTTTTCGTGGCAAATCCATGACAAATTGCCACCAATTTGCTACGGACGGTACCTGCTTGAGAAACGTCCGTGGATTGCCACGGATAGCATACGTTCCATATCGTTTCCGTGGTAAATTCGTGGTAGATTGCTAAGGATTTACCACGGATTGTACCTGCTTGAGAAATGTCTATAGCCACGGATAGTATCTGCTTGAGAAACATCTATGGAAAATCCGTGGCAGACGGTTCTCTCGCAATATTTCTCCCCCTAAAGGTGATACCAACTTGAACAATCTGTAGCAAATTGTCATGGAAAAATATTTCCCTTGCAAAAAATGCTTACCGACAAAGGTATTTGCCACGGACCTTTTCCGTCGCAGATCCGTGGCAACATTTGGTTTAGCCACGGATTTGCCACGGACACATGGATAACTATGTAGTGTCAGTGATAGAATTTCGTTATAGCAAACATACAAGTATCTTTAGACTTGAGATTTCCTAGGTACTTTGTTTTTTGAGCATTGTACTTTGATTCCAATTTCTGGAGCTAGATCGAGGGCCGCTTGTGGGATGAATATTGGGTACAACGTGAGGTAAAATGAAAGTAGTTGAGAGGGTCAATAAAAGATTCACCACTTTTAATAGTATGGGCGAATATCTCACGACCACTAGTTGAAATTACTACTTGTAAAATCCTTGGTTAAGGTAATTGTGTATTGGAAACATCTCTGATTGATACACATGTAGAGTAGTGGATTTCTGGTACAAGTACTAATATATTAGGACCAGAATTAATATTTATTTTGGAGGGAGTTGACATTAATTTCGTACTCTAAATCAAATGAGATATTGTATGGTGAAAGGAGTTTATTGCACTGTAGTTTGTTATTGAAGGATTCATATCAAGCCATTTGACTTCTTGGACTCTTAGGTGGTCATGATGTATTGTTAGATATCGCTCATAATCTGTTGAATATGAATTTATTAATTTATGAACTAATAAACCAATCCTGATAAGAATTAATATGTTAATTCTAAATTATTAAGTATTATTAATCTCAAAGACATTTGGATTAATTCATATTCACTACCAATAGACCGGGAAACCTAATAGGTCACATAGAATAGAGGATTAAGTACTTAAGATGTTATTTGATAACATTATGGGGTTAATTGTGAGAAGAAAAAATTATTGTGGTTAAATTATAATTACTTATAATTTTGGGTCAAATTATAATTGTTAAAAATTATGGTTTCCAATTACAATTAGTGAATTTTAATTAGATTAAACAGAAACATATTTTTCTGCACAATTTCGGGATATATTTTTGGTATATGATGAGAACGGCTCTCATAGCTGTGATATGGAAAAACACAGAACACACACAAAAACCTGTCTTTCTCTCTCGATTTTCTATTTTTAGAAAATACAGGAAAAACCCTAGCCGCCTTCACATTCTCTGCTAGCACAAAAAATGTTTTGATTCCTTGAGTATCCTCTGTGCGAATATTGTTAGAGGGAGTCTTACACTTAGACTCCAGTGGTGACGATGAGGAGCTCTGGTATTGCCGTATTGCACCACGAACAGAAGAAAGAAATTTTGAACGACAGAGGCATCACTGAAAGGTATTCTACAATTTCTAATTTGTATCAACACATGCATGTGTTCCTCTTGTCATAGAATCCTTGTATTCCGCTGCATAATGCATAGATGATGCATGTATGGATTCTAACAGTATGACTCATGAGTTTAATCTCGTGATAATTGGCATACTCTTGGACATCTCCTTTATTATTGTAAATTAATGTACTCTTCCTCCACTCTGTAGGCATCTTATTAATTCTTTATATTTTGTTGAACAAATTTGTCAACTACTCAATACCTATCTTGCCTAAGCACTTCCAAATCTCAATTGGTATACCATCTGGTTTCACAGCCTTTTTCGACTTCATCCTTTTAAGAGCCTCTCGAACTTTTTGCCTCTTAATTCAACGAATAAAATCACGGTTAACCTCATTATTTAGAATCTCAAGATTACCCACATCTTAAACTTGATTCCTATTAAGTAACTTCTCAAAATAAGATCTCCACATCTCCTTGATTTCTTAGTCATTAACAAGAACTCTGAGGTCATTGTCCTTTACACATTTCACCATACTGATATTTTTAGTTTTCTTTTCCTTGAAACGACCAAATTTATATATATTTTTCACTCCATCTTTAGTATCTAGCTTTTGTATAAATCATTGAAAACTATTGATTTTACTTTCCTAATAGTTTCTTTTACTTCTCTTCTTTTTATATGATATTTCTCAAAATTTTTGACACTCCTGCACACTTCCCCAAGTTACTCATTTAAATATTCAAGTCCCATTTGTGATTTTTTCTCTCTTGGTCTTCTAGGCTTCCATTTCCTTTCTTAGATATGGGCTGTGGATTGGGATGATTTTGTCTCTAGCAAGCAGGGGTTAGGATCCCCACCCTTCCTCGCTGCAAGGATGAATCAAGGACCGGCCAAAATATAAAAAGACGGGGGCAAAGTCGAGGTTGGAATTTTTAGTCCGGATCCATTCCACCCAATTTTATTTCCTAATTTCAAGTATCATCATTTTTTTTTACTATCAAGAATTACAAATTACAAAAATTAAGAAAGATAGTATCTATCAATCACGCAAGGGAAAGGATAATGATAGGAAATCAATGATGTACACCATTATGCTTCAAAATATCTCTGTCATATCGCTTCAAAAAGCAGAAGCAATAAAATAAGAATATGATGCCCAAGGAAGACATATACAGGGTGGCTATTGACATGCGGATTTGGGGCGCTGCAAATTTACTTTAATCTGGAATGAGCTGAAGAATCTTTTCAAATAATATGACAAATATGGCGGTGGTTGTCTGGATAAGGAGGAATGAAGCAAGCTTTTAATCCTCCCGGTGCATTCATGCCTGGGGGGAGAGCTGCAAGGACTCACAAAATATGCCAATGCTAATGGAGATGGATTCATCACTGATGAAGAAATGGCGTGAGCCCTCGTCAAATATGCCCAACAATCTGACTATAAGATCCATGGGAGGAGAATGCTGCTAGCTAGAAACCCTGTTTCTTATAGTATACCTACCTTGTAAGCTTGCTACATTACGTAGGTCATGCGTAAGAAGCCAAAAAGGCCAGGATTGATCATTCTATTTTGTCGTCATTCAACTACATATATTCGCAGTAGTACATAGCAGTTCATGGCTTCAATACTTCAGCTGATAACCTGAGCAACTTGCAATACTACATTAAAATCGAAATAAAGAGAGTTTTATTCCCATAACCACTTTTCCTCCATGGGAATAGCATCATCCGCCATCTATGTCATCCAACGGTAGAAATGGATACTGTCTATGAGTGATTCCACCGACTTAAAAGGATAAAAAGATTTCCCAGATTAACTTTAGGCTGTGAAGCCTTGAGGAGGAACTGCAGAAACTTTAGGCTGTGGAGCCTTGTGTCCACGACTCTGAGTTTTTTTCATTTCGTATCTAATTGCCAACGTCAGTCAAATGACGACAGAATGCGTGACGTCGTTATAAGCGGAATCCCAATATCACCCCAGAGGTACTTAACCAGTGGAGCTCTAAAATAATTAGAGACAAAAAATGGGAGAAATTTTTGCCGTGAGCTCAGTGTATGTGCATCGGGTACTTTAGATATTTATACAATGTACATTAAGAATTATATACTAAATGTTGTGTATAATTTTATCTATATGTAATATAAACTCTTAAAATACTGTATATGTGCACCGAATTCACACAAGAATTTCTCAAAAAATAGAAGTCAATAGGTCATGCTTCCTCTCCACAATAACAAGAATTTACTCTTTCAAAGGATTTGAATTTCCACTACTACATAAATTACTAGAAAATGAAAATAATATCTCTTGAGAAAAATGTCGATTTCACTTTTCAGAAAATAAAGGATGTGGGCTCTTTAGGTATATGGTTTTCTTAAAAAGGTTAAGATTCCTCAAAACAAGGATCATATGATATCTTGGAAATTTTTTGAGCACCTTCTTTTCTTATCTGGAATCGAACAATTTTTCAATTTCCTTCCTCGTTAAAATGTCCAATGAATCGAACCGCATATATAGGATACTTTGCCAATTGATCACGACTTGAATATATATATATATATATATATATATATTGGAATTATTGCTTGACCAACCGTTTATGTTTCAATTTCTTGACAGTTCTTAAATGTGGTGATCATGCACTTATATAATATAATTTATTGATACGATAGATATAATACATTATTAATGATATATCGTCTTTGTAAAAAAAATTATTGAAAGAAATTAAAACTCATTTACTTGTAACTATATTCAACAAAGTCGTATGTAGTTCTTAAGTGAATGAATAAATTTTGATTTTTTTATATATTAGTTACTTAAATTTAAAAAATTATATTTATATTTATATTTAATTTAAAATAAGATATTTAAATTATTCTTAACACAGAATGTGACACATTTACGTCCATATCCACCGCATCGACTTTTCCGCAATGGGAACAGCATCATCCACGATCCATGACTATCGGTCCTCGAAGGGTAGAAATGATACGGTCAATGATTGATTCCATCGACTCAAAAGGATAAAAAGATATCCCAGATTAAATTATGGATGTCCTGACTCCTGAGCCCGCTGTTGCCGGCCACACCTAGGAGGAACCTTGTGTTCCACGACCGAGAATTTTTTTCCATTTCGGATCTAATCTGCCAACGTCAGGTAAATAACGACAGTATGCGTGACGTCGTTATAAGCAGAATCCCAAAGCTTGCATTTATCATCCCACGGCGTACTTAACCAGCGGAGCTCGAAACAGTTCCAGGCTTAAAATTGGAAGCTAATAGGGGTCATGGTTCCTCAATAACAACAAGAATTGTACTGGCTTTAAGAATTTTGAATTTCCAGTATATTATATATTACTAGAAAGTTAATATAGCATATGTTAAGAAAAAAGTCGATTTTACTTTTCAAAAATAAAGGATGTGGTTTCTTTTATATATATTAAATATATTTTTCTAATGAAAGATCGAAGTTGTGCTTTATATATATATATATATATATATATATATATATATATTTCATTAAAGAGTTAAGATTCCACAAAATAAGGACCATATGATATTGTAGAAGTACTCTTTCAAATTTATTTTTTTTAAAAAAAGAATACGTCAAGTTGTCAATTTGCCTATCACATAATTTTCCTTTTCAAATAACTTAAATATTCAACGTTAAAGAGTTGATTATATCAAATTAGAACATAATCTTTTTAACTAAATTTTATTCCTCTATACATAATTCAAGAGGAATTTGGCACCATATAGAGCGCATATTCTTGAAAATGATAAAAAAAAAAAAAATGCATGGATTCCTTGAAAGTTTTGTGCTTCTAGTGGAACAACTTGTTGGACGGAGAGATGAGAACGAGAGACTAAACAAAAAAGATGATATTATAATTTTGAAAAAATATTTGGAGAAGGTGAAAAATAAAATTTAATTAGGCTTTTTTTTAAAAAAATTGAAGATAAAAATAAATTTTAAAAAAAAATTTGCCACACATCGTAAAGACAAAGAAGAAATTACGGGCCGATGCAACACTAACTAAAGGTTGGGCACATTTTTTTTTTTTTTCTTAAGCATACATTTTGAAGTTCGAAATAGTAGAATAAAACCATGGCTATCGTTTTGAATATATCAAATGATGATGATTTTTTGTTTGATATGTTCACATATGAATACGAGAGTCCGAATATGATATAATACATGAAAGTTTTCATATTTTAATCGTCATCACTAACACTTTCTTTTTATTTAGAAAAAAAAATCTATTTAACTCTCTTTTGACTTGAAAATAAATTTATTTCTTTCTTACGAAAATGTTTGTCTGGCTTTTGTGCATGTATCTGTGATTAATACAAATAAAAGTATAAAATAATTTAAGATGTCAAATTATACAACTACAATCTGACCTTCTAATACTACTACACGATTGATACTGTACCATCAATTCCGATAGCGTTTAAGTAGTACACGAATGAAATTACCTTGGATGCCCTGTAAATAGCGCCTAGGACTATTGTATATATATATCATCACCTCACAAAGCAAGTTGGAGACTATTCTTCTTTTCAGGGCAAAGATTCCTCTCCAATATTGAAAATATTAAAGATTTTTAATCTTTTAACAATATTAAAATACTTAATTTGATAATAATTTGAATGGTTGAGATTGATATGATTTTTACTAAATTAATTAGTTATCAAAGTGAACTTTTTATAGAGGAAATAAAAAAAATATAATTGAATTACAACTGCTATTGCGAGTATTAGATAACTATTTTGATATTATTATGAGATTGGAAGATTTTCAATATTATTAATGCCAAAAAAGAGTTATTCTCATCTTTTCACCCCAAAGAAAAGGAGAGAAAAGGGTTGAAAGAAAGCCACTCGAATAACATGCATCACTGCGGCTATTAGTCACCATTCCTATAATAGTCCCCGTCCTATAGATGTGCCTCTTGGCCGCGATGAACTGAAGAAAATTTTCAAAGGATATGACAAGATTAATGGCGATGGCCGTCTGGAGAGGGAGGAACTGAAGCAAGCTTTTAAGCGTACGTCTCGGTGCACTCGTACCTTGGTGGAGACCTGCCTGGGGTCTCCATCTTGCCGATGCTAATAATGGAGATGGATTCACCACTGAGGAAGGAATGGTAGCCCTAGTCAACTATATATGCACACCAATTTGGCTAAGCTATCGTGTAGAGATATATGCTTCTACATGAAAATTAATTAATATATCTGTATCGAGGAGTTTGTGTTCCAAGAATATATATGTTTCAGGCTGTTTCTGTACATGTATAACTCCTACATTAGAATCCAAAAGGCCAAGGATTGATCACTGTATGTCGTCGTCCTTATGAATATAGATAATATTTTTTTAAAAAATAATTGGTCGATCGTCGCAAAACCTTCGCAATTTGCGAGAGTTTTGCGATGGACGTTCATTTTTTTAAAAAATATATTTTTTAAAAATAAATAGTCGTCGCAAAACTCTCGCAATTTGCGAGGGCATAAAGGCCGTCGCAAAACCCTCGCAAATTGCGAGGACTTTGCGATGGACATTTAAATTTTTTAAAAATATTTTTAAAAAATAATTGGTCGTCGCAAAACCCTCGCAAGTTACGAGGGCACTTTGTGATGGACGTCAAAAACTCTCGTAAATAACGATGATTTTATTACAAATAATTGGCGACGTAGTATTTTGGCAGTGGCGAAAGCACTTGCAAAACCATCGCAAATTAGCGACGATTTTGCGACAGTATGTTGGTGACAAACCGTCGCAAACCATCTAATTGAAAATCGTCACAAAATGGTCGCTATTAGCGACGGAATTGAAGCCGTCGCAAAAAATTCGTCGCAAAATGAGATTTTTCCTGTAGTGTACGTAGCGGTTCATGGCTTCATGTCTATGTTCGGCTATGATAAGCAAAGTTACTTTTTTTCCCCTCTTTTCCCCCCAAAAGTGAGAATATTAATTTCCCTTCTTCTTTTTCCATTGTCGTGTGATTTTTTGTCTACAGAAAATAAATACCAAAAAAATATTGCTACATTTTATATCTATACTTTTTTTCCACCACAAAACCAACCTTTGAATATACCTTAACATTTAACTTATAACAATTGTCATTAGTTAAAATTTCCTCTTGGCTAACTCTATTTTTATCTTTTTATTTTAATTTTTTATGGGATCGAAGGAAGTATAACTAGGAAAAAAAAAGAAATAATAATTAGAATATTTTTCAAGCAATCTTGAGACGAAGATTGCATTTATCTAAGCATTTTCTTTACTATGTTCTTTTGTAAATTCTCATTACTCGGAAATTATTGAACTTTAGAAGGAAAAAAAAGACAAAGCATATATGCTTTTAGCCAATTGGCAGAATCCATTACTTCTCCTATCCTACTGCATAGGAGTCAAGATTTAATGAAATTGAAATGGTCCAAACCTTTCCTTATCTATATTCCTTAGATCTTTTAGATGAAAATAAGTTGAAAATTTAGAGTTGAGGGGATAGGGTAAATGAAATGATATATTAAACGGTAATGTAATAATTTTTTTAAAATATATTTAAAGGCAAAAAGCAAAATTTTAAAGAAAACTTTCTAAAAAAAATTTATTCTTTTAAATGTACATGTATGAAATGTTAAAAAGTTATGGGACGGACACCACCCCTTTTTATTCAGTCCATGGGATATATCACTATCTGTGATGTACAGACGAGCATATCATCATCATCTGTTGCCAAAAAAAAAAAAAAAAACACAAAAAAGGACCTGTTTCAAAAGCTTCATTAATTTGATGGTAAAATAGTAAATGTTTACAAGAAAATGATAATTTTAGTCTATTACGATTAAGAAGTGAGTTTAAACTTCATTTTTATACTTAATTTTATTATTTTTTACCAAACTAATTACCACCAAATTTATAAAAACTACTTTTTCATTATATCTTCTGCACCAAAGCATTTTTTCCTTTAACACGTCAAAATTACTGTGCAATTCAGAATAGGGTTAATTTAGAAACACATTTGAACTCCAAAACTACTATTACTTAACCATCTGAATAAAGAAAAAAATAAACTGCATGTGCAATATTTGTTGAAAAGCTTCTCAAAAATATAAGAAGAGAGTTTTATTAACCTCAGTATATATAGATGTTTCCAGCTAATAAGAAATAAAATACAGTAGTCTAAAGAAAGAAGGAAACTGGAAACTAGGAAAACTAGAAACATGTATTGGAAATATAGTGCTGTCACATAGCTATTTTTCAGGAGAAGATTGCTCAACGGATTTCCCGTTATGCAGTGATTGGAGATCAACAAGATTCCTTGTATTATTCTTCACGATTTCTTCTATTTTGGGAAGGATAACCACAGCTTGATTTACTTCCTTATTACTCCGATTTTCATCCTTATCACTCCATGCTGTAGACTCAAGGTGAATCTCTCTAAACGTTGCCAACTTTGTTACCCTCAAACTCACACCAGACAACTATCCCCTCTGGCATGAACAGATGCTTGCATTAGCTGAAAGTCAAGACATGGTCGGACTTCTCACAGGCGAGAAAATGAAACCTGCCATGTATACCAATGTCCCAGCAGAAAAGACATCAACAAACAATGAAGCAGTAGAACAGATTTCAGACGATTTTCTCAAATGGAAAAAAGAAGATCGTCTCCTACATGGATGGATCATTGGAACACTCACAGAAGAAACTTTGGGTCTGGTCATTGGCCTTGACTTATCTCAATCAGTTTGGAATGCGTTGAAAGAAGCATATGCCCAAGACTCACAAGAGAGGGAATTTACTTTACGACAGCAACTTACATACCTCAAAAAGGAACCAAGTCAATCCTTAGCAGAACATTTAAGAAAATTCAAAACTATATGTGATAGCCTAGCAGCCATAGGCAATCCTATCCCTAACAAAACGAAAGTCTATTGCTTACTAGCCAATCTTGGCCCCAAGTATGAATCTTTCATGACAACAATGCTTAAACCTCCAATGCCATCCTACACATAGGTTGTCTTTCTTTTACAAGGCTTTGAATAACGAAATTCATGGATTGAAGAGTTAAATACTCCATCATATGCGTTCTATGGAGAACGTAACCAGCGTCAGCAGCAACAAAACTACAATAATAGAAATCATCAAAACAATCAATTCACATCAAAAGGAAGAGGATTTTAGGCTACAAATAACAGCTTTCATTACTCCAATTTTGCAGGTAATAACTCGGGCTCACAACAATCATCTCAACAGAGTAACAATCGTGTTTCTCGACCACCAGCACTTGGTAAAAGAAGAATGAACATTAGAGAGAGAGAAATGTACAAAAATGAGTACTGTCAGCTCTGTGGAAAGCAAGGACACATTGCCAAAATCTGCTGGAGTCTACCAACACAACTAGGCAATGATGAACTTCCACAAGCACTTGTGGCTCTCACCATGGACACCTCCATTGCTGATATTGAATGGACCACCGATACTGGTGCTTCGAACCACATGACTGCAAATTTAGGTATGCTTACTAATCTCAAAAAATATGTTGGTTGTGATTCTGTATTTATTGGTGATGGTTCTCCTCTGAAGATAGATGCAATTGGCAATACCTTAGTATCTGATGGTAAAAATAAATTAATGTTGCGTAATGTTCTATTAGTCCCACAATTAACAAGGAACTTACTCTCCATTAGTCAATTGACAACGCAATATCCCTTGAACTGCGAATTCACTAATGAGCTATTCTGTGTTAAGGAACGAGCAATAGGGTAGATCCTACTAGTAGGTCAGCGTAAAGGAGATCTCTATGTTTTGTCTAAGATGAAGGAGGCAAATTTCTCAACTCGACAAACCTCAGGGACAGAGGAGTTATGGCACCAACGTCTTGGACATCCGCAAAGTTCTACCGTCAAGATTTTGCACACAAAGAAGTTAATTAATGTTAATTCAACAAAAAAAGTTGATACTATTTGTGAAAGTTGTCAACTAGGAAAACTAGAAACTTGTATTGGAAATATAGTGCTGTCACATAACTATTTTACAGGAGAAGATTGCTCAACGGATTTCCCATTATGCAGTGATTGGAGATCAACAAGATTCCTTGTATTACTCTTCACGATTTCTTCTATTTTTGAGAAGGATAACCACAGCTTGATTTACTTCCTTATTACTCCGATTTTCATCCTTATCACTCCATGCTGTAGACTCAAGGTGGTTATTAGGTTTAATACTGAACAATTGAAATAAATAGTTAACAATGAGAAAAGGAGGGCGGCGCAGCAAATACATTCTCTGTATGAACACGTGCTGGGATAATTGTTTTGTGAGGTAAGGAAGAAAACTACAATACTCCAATGTCGAACATGCTGCAACAGACTAAACCCACCATCGAGGAGCAGCTGAAGAACTTCTTCAAACAGCACGACAAAAATGGCGATGGCCGTTTAGACAAGGAGGAACTGAAAATGGCCTTCAAGGGCCTCGGTGCATGGATACCGGGCTGGAGCGCTTGGTGTGCCCGCTGGATTGCTGATGTCAACGGAATTGGACTCATCGATGAGGAAGAACTGAGCGTCCTCGCCATATATGCAGCTCGAATTGGATATGTCGTCAAGTAGCTCTATTTTTAAGGGGGCTTGTACTCTTAGAGTACGTACCTAATTATAAGCTTTTTCTATTACAGAGCTCGTAAAAAATGAGAAGCCGAAAGGGCCACGAATTGATCACTGTATCTTGTGGTCTTTGAAGTAAATAAAATTGCCATAGTACGTACGTACCACTTCATGGCATCATTTCATGCTGATAAGCTGAGTAATTTTATTAATTTGTTAATTTCCCTTCTTCCTTTTCCTTTTCATGCGGTTTTTGGCTTGCAAAAATGGAAGTTTTGAATTAAGCCACACATTATACGATGAAAATCTAGCAATACTATATATATCCTTAACTCTGGCAGAGCAATTGTCTTCCTCCTGACAGTGAAATCTTGCTTGAAATGGTCCACTACAAGAAATGTCCAATTTAGCGAGGGACAATTCCCTCGCTAATCTATCGCTAAACAAAATTAGTGAGGAAAAAATCTCTCGTTAAATTCTTCCTTGTAAAGGCAAATATTTGCGATGGATTAAAAATTCCGTCACAACTAGTGACGGATTTGTAAGGTAATTTTTTAGCAGTCAATGAGCTTCAGCAAAGATATTTGAAACGGATCTGCGATGGATTTTACTCACTAAATAGTTAGGGATTAGTAACGAATTTGTTTTAATATTTAATAAATATAAAATGTCCATAATTAGTAAGGGATTAGTTACGGAAATTTTCTTTTAATTAATCATTTTAAAGTTCCATCTCTAATCCCTCGCAAATTAGCATGGGATTAGCTACGGAATGATTCGCTCTAATTTTTTATCCGTCACTAATCGCTCGCTGTTAGCGAGGGATTAGCGACAAATTTTTAAGTAGACAGAACATCTATCTCTAATCCCCCTCTAATCCTAGTGAGGGATTAGCAACGGATTTTTAATTTTTATCTCTAATCCCTCGCTAATAATGAATTATAATTTTAAAATATTTTTTAAAAAAATCCTGTATTGGGAGAAAATTAATCTACCATAGTAATTCTAATAATCCATTAAAGAAAAAGGCCCATCAAATAGTGTAATTAATAAATATGATAATGACAAATATGAATGATAAAAATGTAGTCCAAATGTCCTAATTATGAAGCATCAATCGGTGCAGATACTGGAGTCAACGAAGGGGGCGGGGGTGGATCGGAAGGACTTGGCTGATGATCAGTATGTGAATCCGGAGGACTAATGACGAAGTCCTCCTCATTCTCAGCAACCTCAGCATCGTCTTCATGAATAGCTGGCATCGGCGGTGGCGGAGGTAGATTCAAGTTCTGAGACATAAGCGTCAGGTACTCAATCAAGCTTTGGCTGTGACTCCGATATATTTGTACCTGATTCTCAACCCTTTCCCGCCTCTTTCTCTCCGTGTGTAACTCTCTCTGTAACTGGCTCACATCAAATGAGGTAGAAGAAGTCGATGACTCAGATATAGTGGATTGCTGCAACCTCTGTCTCACCCTCGAAGACTCGAAACCTAATCCATATACTCGCCATTTCTTGCATGCTCTGTCATCCACCTCGGCAAATAATGTCTTCTCGTCGGGCACCCTACTTGGAGTGACTGTACTCATATATTCTGTTTGAGAACACGACTGCGTATGACACTCAATAATAGCAGTGATACTATCTTGTCGAATTGGGGGTAAGGAAATATTTAAAATTAACGATCAAATTATAAATAATATTAAACTTAAAAACGTATAAGATTGTTATTCTTACCAGCGTATGACGTGATTGATCACTGACATATTGACCATTCCTCGTGAGGGACGGGAAAAACAGAGGAGCATGCACTAACGGGAAAAAACTAGAGAAAAAAATCGCAAGCCTTAAAGGCCACACGGAAGCGTAAAGATCATACATTTGCGTGCTTTAAACCTACTAGGTTGAGTATGAGTGGATTGAACGACAAGAATCGCTTTGCTTTGCCCACTTGAAGAAGCTTTCGGTTGAAAACCCACTAGCCTCCTACTTAGCCTGGTTTGCATGAACGCCAAGTCTTTCAGCTCTCGGAATATACCACAACCCAACCTCTAGTCGGTGAACACAATAGTGAAGAGGAACGGTCTCGAATCTCCTTGGTTCTCTTGCTATTGATTAGCAAAGAAACAAGAAGAATAACAGAGGAGAGGTAACGTGAGAGAGAGAAAGCTAGACGTGAGTGCTTATTTTTGGTTAGGAGATCG
>JANUWF010000789.1:0-32544 GCA_026120185.1 Voacanga thouarsii | reverse complement strand
TGCATTCTATCTCTCTATCCGTTCAGCGATTTTTCTCAATTTTCGTGCTATGTTTTTCCAGGTCATAGCCGGTGCCGCCTCTGGGCTCCCAACCGGCGCCGGCTGTGTTATGTTCAGCCCATATTTCACCAATTTTTCATCACCTTGAAGTTCATGTCAGCAGCACGTGGCTGGTGCCGCTTGTCCTATCCTGGCCGGCACTGCCTCTAGTCTATTTAGTGATGATTTTGCCTTATTTTACTCCTAAAATCTGAAATATTGCACAAAATACCTTTTCAAGGGTAAAATCTCAAATATGAAGGAATATAACCAGTTATTGCACAAAATGTATCACAAAATGGCCTTAAATAACTAGGAAATATATGACTAATTTAGGCCTTATCACATTCCCCCACATTTAGCTCTTTGCTTGTCCTCAAGCAAAGTATCAAAGACAAGTAGAAAAACATAAGTTTTCATAAAATTACTCAATCAATTTCAAAATAATATTTCTAATGCTTTCTTTATTCAATACAACAAAACATATATTACTATACATTTCATAATAAATGCAAGACTTGTGTAACTGAAGAATGACTAGTCGAACCATCCCAACACTTAATGTCATTCTAAAACCATTGGAAAGAATTTAGTTCAAAAAAAATATGCATTCCGTAAGCTTACTTTTTGTACACTCTCTCCACTAATCCAAGACATATCATGATTCTACTTAAGTCAAGTAGGACTTTTAAGCTTGTAATGTAACGCTAAAGGGTTTGTAATGTAGCTGTGGAGCGAAGGATATAGGAGAATCAAATATCAAAGAAGATGAGAGTTTGCAAAAAAAGGATAAACCAAATGTACCAACAGATTCAAAACTTTTCTTGCTCTCCTATTACAAAACTAATCAAAAACCCATAACCTTGTATAGCAATCGTATTACTGTTGAAGTAAATCTTGCATTCTTTTCATCAATAGTTCTCAACTCATCAATCATATTGCACAAGATCATCAAAATTTCATCAATTCTTATTCCAACTCAACCAACATTCTTCCTGTGCTCTTCTTTTCATTTTCTTTCAGCTTTTCTTTTCTTTTTCTCTTCTTTTCAAATGCCGCTTTTGTTTGTTTCTTAGTTTTTTCTTTCAATATTTTCTAGCAGCTTTTTGTTTTTCTCAATATTTCTTTTTCTTCCTCATTTCTCCTTTTACAACTCCAACTCAACACATGATGCATAATTGAAAGTAACAAGTCATGACATTTACACAAGCATTCTCCCTCATAATTTTCTACTTGTACTTTTATCCATCAAGAGCAATCAAAGATTTGGAAGGTAAATCAAACTCTCCGATAGAAGTAATGGACAAAGTATGATAACGGGTTTAAGAAAGAAATTAACAATTTAGGCTAAAAAATAGGCACTAGGGATAATATAAAATAGGCAGGCTTGAAAAGCTTAAACTATCCAAAGAAGGCCTATTACCGTCATCCTTAAGTTAAATCATGAATGTCTTTTTTAATTTGCCTAGAGAGGTATTCAAGTAAATTCTAGAATACTTAATGAATTTTAGCCAAAAAATAGGTTTAAGAATAATGTAAAGCATTTTATCAAGAACTATTTAGTTCAAGTGCATGCAAAAAGTCATGCATAAGCCACAAATGACATAGAACATATGCTCTATGATCTAGCATAAAGCCATGCATTAAAAAAAAATACATATTGAAAGCTTAAAAAATTAGAAAAAATTTGAAAATTTTGCTCAAAAGGTTCAAAGAATTTCAAAAGAATGAAGCATTGAAGAATTCCTATTTTAACCACCTCCCCACACTTAAACTGGACATTATCCTCAATGGCCAAACAAATAGAGCAAGAAAATATTGCCACGAGACCAAAAATAAAGGGGAAAAGAGAAGAAAGAAAATAATTCCATTACCTTGTGCATTCTTCTACAAAAGAGTTGAATTCCAGCAGAAAGGAGCATTGTTGAAGTACCTAGAAAGAAAAATATACAAAAGAAACACACCAAAGCATAAAAACTAGAAAATAGAAATAAGTAAAAAGTAAATAAAAATAGTACGAAAAATAAAAGTACAAGAAATAATTGGAAAAGTCATGAAAATATAAAGGAAAAAGAAGGTGATAAGTAGGAACAAGTGCAGAAAAATCATCTCAGTCTTCCCTATCATCATCATCATGTGCTGAAATGCCATCACCGCCATGCGGTCCTAGAAAACACTGCATCTACTGAGCCCATTGCTGCTCCTAAATAGTCTGCCTCCGGGCAATGTCATTAATGAAGTCTCGTATGTGTAGCAACATCTCCATCTGCTGAGCTAACTGTTCTATCAACTGGGTCTCAAAGTTAGTCCTTGGTTGGGATTGTGAACTATTGGCTCGTGCTCGCGATGGTGGTTGTGGGTGCTGCCCCTCCACAAGTGGTGGCTAAACTTGTCCGGGATACTTTGTCTCATAGGGATTTAGCCATTTCTTCATCTCCTCACTATATTTATACCCACAGTTCATCAACGTTTGCTCCGAGACCAGGTCATGCTTAGTGGTAGTCTCAGTCAATTCCCCCTCAGTACTAATACCAAAATCTCTCAAAATTTTCATGATTACTAAAGGAAAGATGAAGGCTTTGGTCGAGAGACAATGATGAACCACATTCCTAATGGATTGTATGATCAATGGTGCAAGAGGGATAGGCTGAGTGGTCATCATCCTATGCAAGATGTACATATCAATAGTGTGTGTCTCATTGAATCCACTGGCTCGGGGTACGACATTAAAAGCAAACATGTATACTAGAGCCCGAAAGTTGGCATCAAGATCATTGTTAGAGTAGAAGCTATTGGCTTGGAAAGCATTTTTCTTGCGCAACCCTAGAGTAGCTTTAGTTCCAATGGCATCCCAATTAAGGTCAGAAAGAATCTTTTGATGATTGGTATCTATCCTTAGCCAAGAATCATCATCATACACATGGAGAAGAGTGGCTAAATGGTTTCTTGTGATGAAAATGGAGGTTCCCTTCACTTGTGTCTGAATGTGTGAAAGATGGTTGTTGTTCTTTGCAACCATGTTAGCATAGAATTCTTTTATGAGCACTGGACAATAATTCCCCTTAAGCTGTACTATAGGTCCCCACCCTAGTCTCCTAAACATCATTCCTAGTTTAAGGGTACGGTCTAGGTAGGTGCAAAGGTACGCTCCACAATAATCTTATTTGAGGACCTCCTATCGTTCTACTCCTCACAGGATGGATCAATGAAATCTGCTGGCCTGAGGAACATGGGGTCTATAGACGAAGGGATTGAGGAAGAAGAAGATCTAGCCCTTTTGGATGGTTGGCCCCGTGCTCTAGACATAATAGATAGTAATGAAGATAGGAGTATAAGTACTAGGAAGCTCAAAGATTTCAGAAGAATATAATCTTCCCTTTTCAAACACAATGCACAACACAACACTCAACTCTCAACCAGTTCACACCATATTTCCCAAACTCCTTAAAGTATACCTTTCACCAACACAATAACCAATTCAACCATCTCCAATCAATCCACCACAATTTTCACACAACCTGCAATAATAAATATAATATCTCACTGGAAAGCGTAGATGTACTGAACAAACCCAATGTATCTAGATGCTCATAACATGATCATGTGAATTATAGAATCACCATGGCATTATAGTGATCAAGTGTAAGATAATTCAAGGCCAATGTGCAACTAGTTACTCAATCATCATAATAGCCATAATCATACCCTTAAGTGAATACACAAACTCCCTAATGATCATGTGAATGAATAAAGTTCTCAAGAATCATCTACTCATAATATATCCAATGTCATAAAGCTCACAAATTGATTCACAATGCAAGAGAACATTAAATATCCCAAATTTTGGCCAAAAAAATATACCTAAAATTAAAAAAATTTACCTACAACATTTTAACCGTGGGAATTTAAGAAAAAAGCGTACCTTTATGTTCTCCTATGCATGGGCAAGCAAAATATGCATCATTTTTCCAGAAATCAAAGCTCTTTGAAAGTAGATTGAAGATTGGGTTTTTTTGTAAAAAATGAAAGATTTAGAGGATTTTGATCCGTAGACTCAACAAAAGAATGACTGATTGATACTCTAGAAGTGTTTGGAGGTGAAAAATCAAAATTTGAAAGGTTTAGGATGTGGAGCTGGCCCGGGTTAGAGAGAATTTGAGAGGGAGTTGGAGAGTTTGAAAGAAAAAATGGCCAAATTGGCCTGTTTTTAGTGCCTCGCATGACAGGAGCCGGCGCCGATTCCGGGCTTGGCCGGTGCCGGCCCTAAGCTGTCCGAGCTCCGTTTTTTTTTTTTTTTTTGGTGAAAAATGAAATAAAAAAATGAACACACAGTAGTGATGAATAATGCAATTCAATTCATGAAGAAATAAATAAAAATGAAACAAAACAAAGAAAAAAAAAATTCCTTGCCAAGGCTAACACCTAGAAAAGACAAGAAGAAAGTTAGATAATGGAATTCACAATTCAAAAAAAATTAAAAGAACTAATTAGTCAATTAAACATCAGTCAAAGTTAGTAAATTAGATTACAAAGATACACAAGATATAAAAGATGGAACCTTTTTGTAAAAAGAACAATTGTACAAATTTACATATTTACATGGTTAAAGCAACAAAATCCAAGCTTTTCATGATATTGTTCCTCGACAACGGCGCCAAAAACTTATTGTGTACGAATTTGGGTATAAAAAATCATATAAAAATAAGCACATTCCCAATCAAGTTTAAATTAAAAATTAAGCCCAAGTTACATATATGAGTAAGTGTACTCATCATTAAGCATAACATAGGGTTTAAAATGAGTATATCGATCCTCAAGGAACAAGTATGCAGTAATCACATTTCTTTCATTGTTTAACCGACTAAATAAAGTGAGAAAGAATAAAAATAAAATAAAATAAAATAAAAGAATATATAAATGAAGGAGAATTATGTAACTCAAACCATTATTTTGACAAACATAACCTTAAAGTACCCAATCATTATCAAAATTAATCATTCTCTTGGCATTATGAAGGATTAAGATAGATTCACTTCTTTTCCAATCTATGAAATCACTATCTTCTAGACAAATTAGCATCACATATCCTGTCTCAACTAATTCACCCAAAAGATGCATTAAACACAATCCTTGATTAAATCCCCATATCCTGGCAAATTTAAAACATGAAATTAACCAATGAATCCATATCCTGGCAGACATCAATTAACCTTTAATTACCCAGTTCTTAGCAATTAACCCCTTTTCCAAACAAGTTAATAGACAACAAATATGAAATTAATGAATTGAAACCACCATCAACCCCTTTTTCAAACAAGTTAATAGAGAGAAACAACAAATTAATCTTGTAATCAGCATAAGTAATTATACACTAAGACTAACAATCAATTAATCAAAAGATGAAAGTAACTCTAAAAGTCATGATTACCAAAAACAATGTCAAATTATAATAAAATAATTAATACATCAATGTTCAAGAAAAGAAAACAAAGTTAAAAGAAAGAACTTATAAATAAGCCTCCTTCTTCTTTCTTCATAGACTCTTTTGTACAACCCTCCTTGATTTGATGAATTCCTCCTTGAATTTGAGTGATTTTGTGTTTTGCTCCTTGAATTCAACCATTTGACTTGTGTTTCTCCTCTATTTATAGCTTTAGAAGTGCCTAAACTCGTCCCTCTAGGGTTTCTGGCTGAATAGAAGTAGGAAAATAGCAAAACTCTGAAAATTTCCAAAAACGTACATGAAAATCGAGGCACTGCCTCTGCACCAGTGCACAGCCGGCACCGCCTGTCCTGTCTAGGGCTAGCGCCGGTTACATTATGTCTCTCTGTCCGTTCGTCGATTTTTCTTGATTTTCGTGCTAAGTTCTTCCAGGTCGCAGCCGACGCCGCCTCTGGGCTCCCAACTGGCGCCAGCTGTGTTTTGTTCAGCCCTTGTTTCGCTAATTTTTCATCATCTCAAAGTGCGTGCTAGCTGCACGTGGCTAGCGCAGCCTATCTTGTCCTGGCCAACACCGCCTCTAGTCTGTTTAGCGATGATTTTGCCTTATTTTACCCCTAAAATCTAAAATATTGTACAAAATACCTTTCCAAGGGTAAAATTTCAAATATGAAAGAATATGACCAGTTATTACACAAAATATATCACAAAATGGTCTCAAATAACTAGGAAATATATGACTAATTTAGACCCTATCATTATTCCTCCAAGAACTTTATTGTCTTCTTGTTCTTGTTTTGGTTAAAATCTGAAAAATTTTGCAGATTTTCTTCATAGCTGGTTTTTAAAATTTGTAGCCACCTTTCTCTACCTAATTCTTGCAAAGAGCCAACCAGATTATGTGAAGATGAAAGCTGAAACACTTTGAAATTTCACAGCCTTACAAGCTACACCAAACCAGAATTTTTTTTCCCAGCAAATAACCAAGATTTAGACATGATGGTAACTGGAAAACCACCATTAATAGACCTTCAAATAGTCCTAAACTCTAGCTGCAAATTCAGTTCAAAGAGCTTCGAAAAATCTACTCAAAATCCTTCCAAAATCATAAGAGTTCTTAGGCTAAAATTCCAGAAATTTTCCAGCTTTGGCTATTCAATGTTAAGTTCAATTTCTTTGTCAAACTTCGTCATATTTTCAGCCAAATGCAGCCATGGATAGAACACCTTGGCTTCACCATCTACCTTGGTTATTAGGACTCCATTAACACACCTTAAAACACTCCTATCTTCACTCCATTCAAGATTATTCAAACTTCAAAATTAAATTCCAGATTTTTGTTCCATTAAACACTCACCCAGCTAGATAATAAAACCAGAAATTTCTCTACTATATCACAGCCATTTTTGGCGAGCTCAAAGCTGATACAACTTTCCATTCTATGCTCAAATCATATCTTGTTCATCCACACACCATTGAAGGACAAGAAACTTTCAAAGAGCAAACACCATTACCCAATCCTCTATCTCAAACATCTCCACTTTTGTCTCAATTTAAAATTTGAAAAAGGTAAAACTCTCTCTCTCTTTCTTGGATAACTGAAAGCCTCCCCCTAACTAGGCCACTCGGTCATCATTCACATAAAAAAAAAAAAAAATCACACACTCTCTCAATTCTTCTCAAAAACACAAAGAACGCACACTAAGCTTCTTCCACCTTTAATCACCTCTATTCATCCCAAATTACTCCAAGAACCTTCAAACTAGCTAGGATTCGGTCCATACTCCCTCATAGGCCAGTCCATAACATAAAAAACACCAAAGTTGATCTTTCATTCGGATCAAACACACCTTTTTGATCAAGAACAAGAAGAACATCAAGAATGTAACTTTAAACACCTTGGACCTTCTTCATCTCATCATCGCCAATTCAATATCATCCTAATCTCTTTCTCTCTATTTATATATATATATCTCTCTCTCTTGGCCGAACCTTGGATAGCCATTCTTGGACAAACTTTAACCAAGGATGGACTCTCAAGCACTTAAGGACCTCCATTAAGCAAGGTGATATTTTCATCTAACGTTCATCAAATCAAGTATTTCTTTCTTGATCTTCTCTTTAAATTCTCAAACTCAAGACTCTTAGATGATGGATTTGATAGGTTGATTGAATAATGTGGGGTTGAAGACATGTATGTGGGTGAAGGGAATGGATTTAAGACATGAGAATTAGAATGAATGTTGTGACTTATGGATTATACTTTATGATCATTATATGTTCATTATGATTAAGAGCTTTATGGATGTTTTGATGTATGATAGTCATTATACTGCCATTGTTGAGTATGCCTTCATGATGTTATTTTTCAAGAAATCTCTAGATAATATTATGCCTACTAGAATATCACCCTTGTTGTGATGTATGTTAATTCAAGTCTATTTTTGTATAAAATCAACATGCTATTTGTTGAAACCACGTATGTATGAATATGTATATGGATTTTCTTTAGCAATAAAATTATTGTAAGAACAACCTTTATAAATTTTAGAATTATTCTTGCTATCATTATTATTAATAATATAATTAATATTATTTTTTTATTTAATTAACTAATTGCGATAAACACAAATATTTTCAAAATCAATAATTAGTTGAAATATTGTTAATTTATTAGATAAATAAATAGTAATATTTTTATTAAATATAAATAATAGTATATTAGAATTAATTAATATCAGATGTCTTTTATATTCATATTGCTATTAGTTAGCCTTGCCAAAACTTTTATTTACACTCATCAATGTTATTTATATTAGAATAAATTATTTATTACTAATTTATTTGTTGTTTATTATTAAAATTATTTATAATCTATTACTAATATTACTTATCACACATTTTAAAGTTCGAGGGTGAAAATCAAAATTTATGAAAGTTTAAGGGTGACTAATATATTTTGCCCTTTATTTTTTAAAATACTCTATCAATTAGTGTTAATGCTTAAAGCATTATTGTCATAGCTAGATGTTGTTGTAGCTAGTTGAAACTAAGAGTTATTTATTTAAGAGAAGTGTTGTCTGGATGCTAGACTTATACCCTGAATTTACCCTAAGCGGGGTTAGGTTGCTTGGAATTACATTGTAAGGGTATTGTATCAAGGAAAAGTAAGAGATCAGGTAAGTCCTTGCATAAAGATGTTTGTGAACAAAAGTACTTCTGCAAGTCGAATGCATGGATTGCCATGGAAATGTGCTATGGATGCAATTATGGACAATTTTCCTTTTATTTTCCAGTCAATCAAACAATTCAAATTGAGCAAACAAATTTAATCAAAATGCAAAACTTTTTCTAAAAACTAACTTTGAAAAGAATTTTGGAAACCATAATTACTATTTAAAAAAAAAAACATATTGGATGATTCTTCTTTTCCTAAAAAGGACAAATACAACATTGAGTACTCAATAAGGGTAGATTATTAGGACTAGTCTTTGAAGGGTTAGGTAAGTCCCTCAGTAGGTGGCCATCTTTGTAGGGTGAACCCCGCCTAGATAAGATGATAGTTCTTGTTGGTCAGGCCAGTCCGAGTTAGCAATACAGTTTAGGTGGATTGTTTATTTTTGGAGTAGCCAACCGGTAAGTTTGGGTGTAGAGATAGAGGAGTATCTCACTCGGTGGGCCATACACCTACCTTGTATCAACATGCACAAAGTGTGGCATCCTGATCATTCTCTTATAATGATGCACAAAGTATGGCATCCGAACCATTCTCTTGACTTGGTGGACAAAGTATGGTGCTATGTCCATTCATGATGCATAGCTTCATTGTTAACACTATTAGAGTGGTTATTTCTTTTCAAGTTGAGCATTTTTAGTTTACAAATGCTAATAAAATACCACTCGGTGTTCAAAGATAAATTTCTGGACTTGCAGACTTTTATTATGACTTGTTCAAAACTTGCATACATGAATTGTTTTTCCTAACATACCATGAGCGCACACAGGACTTATTGGGAAATATTGCTCACACCTTTTATATTATGTCTTCAGGTTGATCCTACTTGGAAGGTCGATTTACATAGGCTACCATGAGTTTGGAAGATTTATTTTGATGTATTTATTTATTGGAGGATTTAGTTACCATCTATTTGTTCCAAGACTTGTATAAGTATTGTTTTGGGATTGTAATAAGTTTATTATTAAGTAATTTCTCTATTACCTAATTATAAAGATCCTTTGTCCCTAGGACGGGGTGACATCCCTGCCTCTATTGGGGTACGTAGGTAGGGGGTGTTACAAGTTTAGCTTCGGAAGTTCCTTTTAGAACTTGGAGTCATGCCATAGATAGACATGCCAGTTGTAATGTATTGCGATAAACACTGCGTGTGGTCTCACAATCTAAAGAACCCAAGAACAAAAAAAAAAGAAAAAAAAAGAGAAGCACATTGAGAGCATGTGTCACCTGAACCGGAATCTTATCTAGAGATGGGAAGTTGTGGAAGAACAGATTACCTCAGAGAACAATCTAGTATCTCCTTTCACCAAGCCTTTAGCTAAAAAAGTCTTTAGAAGATAATTAGACGCCATAGGGTAGGGCACCAATAGACTCACTTAGTCTTAGAGTGCAAATGAGAGATTGTTAGGATGTATGGCTTTTTAGACTAAGTTTTTGATGTAATTTTGACTTGTATTAATAAAAGTATTATTCAAGAGAAATTATTTATGAAATAGTCTTTATTTTTGTGCATAATTTTAATTGGAAAAAATGCATTGTGTTTAAGTAAATAGTTCATGTGAATGGAGGTCTTTCACAGTAAGGTATGGACTATGGGTTACTTAACACACAAACTATTCTTCTTAATTCAATGATGAGAATTGAGATCTTATCATGGTAAGGTTATTGTTGTATAAATTCTAAATAAAGAATAGTTTACCTTTAGCTAATGAGTTATCTTCTCATTTCATAGCACAAGCATATTTAGAGTACGTAGAACTGGATCTGTAGTAGTGGTTTCTAAAAGTATTATGTGGTGGAAACCTAAACTACTACTGCTATAGTGTGGACTTACATTCTACAGCTTGAGTATGAGTTGGCAGTCTGATGAAGCAGGAAGCATATGCTTTGATATAATATAGTTGAGGTTCTTTAGTAGGACCAATATACTTGTATGTTAGGTATATCTAACTAGTTAGTTAAGACAGACATGTCCAAGATAGTTTCTACACTATATTGCCCCTTGTGGTTGTCCGAATGATCTAATTATCCAGAGCCTTGGGGAACAAGACTTGGATATTTGCTTTAGGGCAGCTTTATTAGAAAACGAAAATATTCTAAGAAGTCGTGGTTCATTGGACTAGAAGCCTAAGGATGGTTGATATCTTTTAGAGAAGTGTTAGTACACTTTTTTCTCTCTAAATGCACGAGAATGTGTATAGGGGTATTTTAGTCATTTCAGCTATAGGTCGAAGACATAACTAACGCAGCGTTGTCCTTGGGGTTAATATTTTCTTATGGTGATATTACAAAATATTTAGAATGCAAAATATATCTATTTATATAGAAGGGGTATTTTGGTCATTTTATTAGCCAATGTGATGTGCCTTTTTAGTCCTCGGAATAGCCCGTAAGTCCTAATTAATTTTAGGCCAAGGAAATGGTCTTGATTAAAAGGATTTTATTTTATTTAGGAAGTATAATTTATTTTTGGACTGGAATAAAATAAAAGAATGAGAGAAATTAAATTAAATATACTATCTAGTTTAATTGTTTAATTAATTATTCAGGGCATAAGCCTATAATGAATAATTAGAAAATTAACCAGGGCCTAAACTAGATAAAAGGCTTAAATAATTATTTTAGTTTATTTGGACTCATTATTTATTTATTAGGTTAATTCTATAGGCCCAGAAATAAATAATTAACGTTTATTATTTTGGGCTCATTAGGTCCAAGCAAAACAATAAATTATTAGCGGCCCATAGCCTAAACTAAAAAGGGTTTTTTTAATTCATGGAACAGAAGTGTTTAGGCTAAGGCAAAACTCTTTTGTTGATAGTCTCCGGGCGTTTTGAAATATCAAAACCCCTATGCTTTGATTATCAGTGGGTTAAGTCGTGCTTTTGAAAAATATAGAAAAACATAGGAAAAAAAAAACCCGAAGCTTTGTTTTCTCTCTTTCTCTCGTTCGTCCTTTTCCTTTTTGATTTCTTGATTTTGCTAATCAAGAGCAAAGATTCAAGAAGTGTTTTGAGATTGTGATTTTCCTTGCCTAAGTTGTTTCACCAACGAGTAATAGGCAGTGGAGTATTATGAGTTGTCAAGAAGGATTCGCGTTCATGCAAACAAGTATTTAAATGACCCTTTTTTAAATGTCATGATTCGCTTACAACAAAAATGGTATCATTGCCGGGAAGCTTTACCTTTTTTTTCTTGATCTTGAGATGATTTTTGTGATAATTATTCTTGATGAATTCTTTTGTTGTTGTATTTTCCTTTTTTCTTGTCCGATTTATGTTTTGTTTTGTGTTTCTATTGTTTTACTTTTAACTTTTCTTTTTGTTTGTTTTGGAAGTTTGTCCATCTTGGTGTGTGCATCTTTAGAGTGGTAAGACGTGATGAACAAGGAGAACCCATCATAAATGTCTAAACTCAATCCCAAGAGGACTAGGATTTCTGGAGAAGCATCTCATCCGCGGGAGATACTTCAACCCAATTTGAGTTTTCTGCAATTGTTGCCCACATGATCGTAAATCAACCATACACTTGAGAATGTTGGCCTTTCAAGGGAGTTTTTCTTTTCTTTTTATATTTGTGTCATAAATAAGTGATCTCATCACACGTTGAGTCTTTATTTCCATTTTGTTATGTTATCATAGCTAGGTTAAGTTTCTTTTCCTTCCATCAAATAAGTTATTTAATCACGTGTTTTGTTTAAGTCTTTGTGATTCTTTATGCTTTTTTAAGTCTACATTATGAAAGAAATAATTTTTCACAAGCTATAAGACATCACAATTGGAAAAGGATTTTTAAAAGTTTCAATTTGTGCTTAAAATGTTTTAAAAACTTTTAGTAAGGTTTCATAGCCATGTAATATTGTCATCCTTTTCGAATCTTAAATTTTTAAAACATAGTAGATTTGCATGGCATATGATGCATGCCCATGCACCATAATGTGCATAATCAAACGTTCTTTCTCTGCAATTTGCATACGTTGTGCACACCGGTGCAATATCATATGTGTGCCTTATTCCATTTTCATGTAAAAACATTGATGGTGATCTTTTTTTTGCATAGGTTTGCATAAGTTTTGTGATCTTTTTTTTTATTGCCTTTGTTGTGTCTTATTTTTCTTTCTTTTTCATTTTTTTTTTTTGGTGTCTAGGTTAGGATTCTTTAGATAGAGTCTTCTTGTTTTATATTTTTTATGCTTGACTCCTCTCTTAGGATATGTGCTTTCAATTCTAATATTTTATTGTGCAACCTGGAAGCTTTTCTTAAGAATATTCATAGTGCCAACTTCTAGGAGGTTATTTATTAATTGGAATTTGGTAATCATAGACCTTTGATGCATGTTTTTTAGTGTAGAAAATATTACCAATTATGTCTACAATCAATCAAGTTTTAATTAAAATGCTAACCACTAAAACCACATATAGTATAAGGAATAGCAAATATCCAATCAACAGGAACTTAGACTCCCACCTTACTTTACCCAATCTTTATTGTTTTGTCAATAAAATAAATGAATAGAAGTACATAACCTACTAACCTAATAAACTATAGACTATATCAAGTCCACACAAGAAAGGACACAAGGATTATTAAGGAGTAAGAATAAGGAGAAAAGACATACAATGAAGACATCACCCCAAATCCATGACAAGTAAAGAAAATATCTTTAATCTATCAAGTCCCAACTCAAATACCAATGAATTTAAGATAAATTCCACTCCCTCCCGAGTTATGAAATTCTATTCTTGGCTTAATCAAAGGGTATCCCTACCTCTCTAATTAAATCCAAGAAGCATTAAAATTAACTTAATTGAACAATTAATGTCCCTATCTCTAGGTAACACTAAAGTCTTTATAGAAAAAATAAAAAACCCTATCTCTAAGTAAAATTAATCTTTCTTTGATTACTTAGTCTTTACCCTTAACCTCTCTCTCGAGTTAATTAAGAGATAACAAGTATTGAATTAATTAGTTGGTACAACTCTCCTAACCTCTCTCTCAGTTCAAAAAAATAATAAATTCAAGTAATCAAATAATTGAAGTTGGAATCACTAGATCAAAAGAAATCCAATCGATAAGCATAGACTTAGGGTTTAACCCGCAAATACAAAAAAAACATAATAAACTCAAATTGTCAATAAATTACAATGAAAAGGGGGAGAAAAAAATCACGCATAGATAAGCAAACCTTCTTCCTCTTCCTTGAAACCTTCTTGATCAACCTCCACTTCTTCTCCAAGAATTCTCATTCATCCTCCTTAATCTTAGTGTTTCCCTAGGAGTTCTCTAATTACATAGAGTGAAAACTGGTTTAGAGATTGTTATTCTCTTGTATTTATAGCTTTTTAGGTGGCCAAAATCATTCCTAAAGACTTCTGGGCTGAGTATAAGTTAGATACCAAAAAGAATTCTTAGCATCTTCTAATTTTGCACAAAATAATATCTCAAACCGCCTTAACTGACCTAAGCCGGTGCCGGTTCACTTCGACTGGGCCGACGCCAATTGAGCTTTGGAATTCCCCGGTTCCTCTACTTTTCCCCCTATTTTACTCTATTTTTCTAGAATTGAACCCCGACTGACTCTGCTATGTGGGCCGGCACCGAGTCTATGCTGGAAATCTGATGTTTTGACTCCAATTTCCTCCATTACTACAAAAAAATCATTGAAAGACCTTTCTACTGGCAAAATATCAAATAGGAAGGGAATTGGCTAGTTATTTCATCAAAAGTATCAGAAAATGACCTCATTAAACTAGGAAAATATTAGTACATTTTAGCCTCCTCACATTCCCCCACACTTAAGGCTTTGCTTGTCTTAAAGCAAACAAGAATTAAACACCAAGCAAATAGCTTATGAACAAGAAGATTTTAATGAAGATGGCCATTATAGTAAAGATATTATCATTTTTCTAGTTCAAGAATTCAATCTAACACTTATTCAACTAATCTAATTACATGTAAACTTATGTATTAAGATAGCTATCACCAAGGCCATTAAAGATGAGTTAAACAAGTTCATATTCATTCAATGTGATTCACCCAATTCCTTAAGTCAAGAATGCATGCATTGTGATTCATATAAGTTACGAATAATAATCAATTCAAGTTCGATGTCTTCCAAACTACTACAATCTGAGTAGCAAACTAAGGACATTCTTACCATTAGATCTTGGGAATTCATAGCCTCAAGTGAATGGATTTCTGTTCACTCATCATATTAGCCCCATTAATTTCTTTTTTTTTTCTTCAGCCTTCAAGATAGCCTCAATAGAGTGCACTGAACAATACTTACTACTTCTCTCCGTATTGATCCCCTTTTTAGTAAGAATCTTTTTTTTTTTTTTTTTTCTGTTCATTACTTTTTCCAAGGCTTTTTTTTTTTCACTCATGATTTTACCACTCTAGTCCTTATTTTCTTAAACTTAGAGCAAGGACTAATTTAGAACACCATAGAACAAAAATCAACCAGGATTCCCTGCTTATATTTGATCACAAAATCAACATCAATCCTCAAGAAACAAAAGGCACAACATCTATTAAAACCTAAACAAAGTTAATCCAGATTCTCAAGACTTAGACTATATCACACCGAATATACAAGTTTACATAAAAGCAAACTCAACCAAATAAGTCTTAAACCAAATTCTTATACCAAAAGAAAAATAATAACAATACTATAATAGTCAAAAGTCGCAACTTAGTTCCAAAATTTCCAAACTTTCAAAATTTTAAAATTTCAAATGAAATTAACCTAAAATTTCAAGAAATACCAATGAAATTAACAACAACTTGGACAAAGAATATCACTAAACCACTCCCCCACACTTAAACTAGATATTAGCTTCATTGGCAAAAAATTAACACAAGAAAGCATCTCCAAGGGACCAAAAGTAATAAAGGGAGGTAGAAAGTTAAGCAATTCTCCCTAAGTACAATAATGCTCCAATAAATATTAAAATTTGGTGAAGAATAGAATAGCTTGTTCAAGAAATATTTATTCAAAATTGTAAAACAACACACTCATAAAGTACAATGAAAACATTAACATAAAAGAAATAGAACAAATGACTTAATAAAAATCCTAACAAACTAAATAAAGAAAAATTCTCCATCCCCCACACTTAAGCTAGAAAATATGTTCCTTATGGGGGAGGGGAAAGACACCAAAAAACTAAAGACCAAACTAGACAAAACAACCAGGGTCCAAAGAAAACTAATGTAAAACTAAGACACATGGATGCTCTTTCCACTCATCATACTTTTTCATCATCCCTTTGCGAAAGAAAATAATGCTTAAGGTATAGAGTAGGAATGATGAATGTAGAAAGAAGGGAAGTTCTTGAAAAAGTTAATGTTCATGAAAACATTTTTTCTTAGCAAAGAAAAACATATTAGCCTTATTCTCTAACATCCCTTTAGACACACAAATATTTTTTTCAACATTTGAATGCACATGGTACCTCAAGAATGTATCAATCGTGAAATCACCATTTTTCTCTTCAAAATAATTTTCACAATTAAAATTCCCCTTTAAACCTAATATTTGAGTTCCTAAATATGAGATCAAGAAATCTTTTGCTTTCCAATGCATCTAAAAATGCCAAGTTATCTCCTTATAAATGGGGTGAAGGGTAATATTTATCAACATCCTCTAGGGACTTCGTATGATGTAGCATTGAAAGATCCAATTCCTTGAGGCATGGTAAACTCGACACATCATCAATGGCATCAATAAGGTCCAAGAATCGAGAGGTACCCTATTTTTTTTGGCAATTTTCAAAGCCCCATTATGGATTTCATCGACCAACTGTGCTAGTTGTGTTCGTTTAGACCTCATTGTTGCCATAATTCTTCATACCACATAATGGATGAATTTGTGGTTGCAACAAAAGAATTTACTGATGCTTTAAGTGGTGTCTCACAAAAAGCATTAACGTGAGCTTACAAACCTACCAACATATCAATATTGTTCCTTCGTTGATCCTACATCCATGGCCACATACTTTCCTAAGAATATCCTGCCATGATGAATTTTTTTTTTTAACTCACAAAATAAAAAAAATTAGTAATAATAAACATCCAAGAGATACAAAAACACAGAAAATTGAGAAAAATATGCAAAAATAGAGAAAATTTAGTGGTGGTTACAAATACAGTAATGGCTAAATTAACAAGACTTTAGTATTTTCGATAATGTCCATCCCCGGCAATGGCACCAAAAATTTAATGCTTGTTTTTTAGTGTAGAGAATATTAAGCAACAAAATCCACAATCAATTAAGCTTTAATTAAAATACTAACCACTAAAACCACACATACGAGCAAGTATACCTATTATATAATATAAGAAATAGCAAGTATCGAGTCCATAGGAACTTAGGCTCTCACATTACTTTACCTAAATCTTTATTGTTTAGCCAATAAAATAAAGAAATAGAAGTAAATAACCTACTAACATAATATACTAGAGAATATATTAAGTACACACAAGAAAAGTCACAAGGATTATCAAGAAGTAAGAATAAGGAGAAAAGACATGCAATGAAGACATCACCCCAAATCTACGATAGGTAAAAAAAATATCTTTAATCTACTAAGTTCCAACTCAAATACCAATGAGTTCAAGATAAATTGCATTCCCTCTCGAGTAATAAAATTCTATTCTTAGCTTAGTTAAAGGGTATCTCTACCTCCCCAATTAAATCCAAGAAGTATTAAGATTGACTTAATTTAACAATTAATGTCTCTATCTCTACACAACACTAAAGTATTTATAGATGAAATAAAAAACCCTATCTTTAGATGAAATTAATCTCTTTTTGATTCCTCAATCTTTACCTTTAATCTCTCTCTTGAGTTAATTAAGAGATAACAAGTATTAAATTAATTAGTTGGTACCACTCTCCTAATGTAACACCCCACCTACTTACATAACCCAAAATGGGTTGGGGATGTTGCCCCCTCCTTCGGACCAGGGGTCTTTATAATGAAAGAGTAAAAGAGATTCAAATTTTAAATAAAGTATAAGCAAAATCATAATAACAACAACAAAAAAGGTTCAATACTTATATAAAAGGTCCCAAATAAAAATAGTAGTAAAAACAAATATCTAACAAATGGGCATGGAAATTCCATAACCAAAAACATCAAGCTATTGATCTTCCAACCTGATCAAGACCTGAGGCTCCCTGAAAACATGAGTTCAAAATAGTGTGAGCTTGGTTATGTTAGTAAGTCCTATGTGTGAGTTGGGCTAAGAAAATAAAATAAGTTTCATGATGCACGCACTAACGATATATCAAAAGCTTATCATGCTTTCTTTACAAATTTAATTGTCACTTCTTAAAAGATACTAGTGAGAAATTACGAAGCAAAACACTCTTAAAATAATTTGTTTGGAAAGATATCAATAATTAAAAGAGTATTAAGCCTCAAATAAAATTCTAGGGTCCCCTTAAAACAGTTCCACGAAAAAAGTTCCACAGTTAAAAGTAACCAAATTAGTGTGGCAATGCATAGAGGTGGCTTTCACACTAGATGAAGCACATGACCCCCATCAGGTGGTGAAAGGGCACAGAGGTGGCTCTCACTTCTGTGAAGCACTTGACCCTCATCACCTGGTAGGTGTACATCCTACCGAGTGAGATTCTCCTCCCTCTCTCACTCAACCCAATTCGGTTGTCCTACTTCTGGCCGTCGATTCTACTAGAACCTTGTGGCTTGCTGAGGACGGCTCAACCTTCTATACTGATGCCTCGATCGAAAAGTGTCAACCTTTCAGAGATGGCCACCGATCGAGTAATATCTTCGGACTAACCAAAGGCTAGTATAGAGGTCTTGCCTCTATTGAGTACTCAACATTATCCATTTGTCACAATTCACAAGGCTCCCAATGTAGACCCTACAAAGTTAGCTCAATACAATTCAAAATAATATTTTTGCAAAAATTTTAGTAGGCTTCTTTCAAAGTCAACAATTTAATCCAAGTTACATAATTTAAGAAGCCATATATTCAAATAAGTCATGCTATGATTTTCGAAAACCATATGCTTGATCACGAATTCATTTCTTGCATATTCAATATAAGTCATAAAGTTTGTTTCTGGGCTCCGAGGTCATGTTTGACATATTTTAAAAGTTTTTAAATTTAGAAGTTTCCATAGTTAGAGGGTTTTCGAATGTAGAAAGCTTTCATATAAGAAGTTTCCAAATATAGGAGTTTTCAAAAATTAGCTCACGTGCAATTATTTCGTTTTTGCAAGAGATACTCACCAATATTTCTTTCAAACCAACCTAATAAAATAATAATAATAATTTCATGAATGCAAGTGAACTTACCTTATCCTTAAGTTTAGGATATAAACTCTAGTAAGTTGGTCCTTACCCTTGATAATCTTCCAAATCTTGCAAATAATCCATATAAATCAATCACAGTACTTCCTAGATCATCCCACAAAAATAAAAAATAAAAAAAAATCAAGTCCATATTATACACCAAGTGCACATCATGCCTATTTTATTCTTTGTTCGCCAAATAATGTCAATAAGTACCAAGCATGAACTTTACATATACTCAGCACCTACAACCTTCCGTCAAACCTTGCAAGAATAAAATCTACCCTTAATCATTTCTCAAGAAAACAAATTAAACTTAGTAATTTAGCACACAACCCATAAGCTGCCTTCAATTTCCCACAAACAAAATCAATGCTCCTAAGGGTAAACAACCTATATAAGCCCCTCCGATTGACCTCAAATTTTGTAGGCACATAGCTTAACATGTTATAAATGAAATATGCTGAGGACTTTCAGAAAATTAGACCCAAACAAATGACAAAAAAAATCTGTACCCAAACTGCTCAAATCTGACTCAATTTGGCCATATAGAAAAGAAAATTAATAACTTTCAAACTTGACCTCAATTAAATCACAAATTTTCCAGATTATAAGAGCACACAAGATCCTACAATTTTACCCTTTCCCACTTAAATTCATGCTTAAATCAGGTGACAAAACAGACTCCAAATCAGTGTATAGTGAACACCGAAATCTCAGCCTTCTTGATTTCCCCTTTTGATAAAATTTCCCTGATCAAAATCAGAAGTGTCTAAAATAATTCCTCATATGAAAAACAAAATCATTTTATTCATATATAAAAATAAGTTTCAAACATTTCCTTTACAAATAAACTAGATTGCAAAATTTCTTAAGACCTAATAACAACTTTCACATATAGTAGCATGATATTCTAGCCTTGAACACAATACTTTGTGCATCAAAAGAAAGGGTTATTAAATTCAATTCTACAATGGAATTGAACTCAATCTTGCATAGGAAAGAGGCGAAACATGGGCACTCAATTTCTGTCTTTTGTGTTCAAGAACTATCTAGGGTTTCACATTCAAGGTTTCGCATTCTTAGCGGCAAAATTTCTAGTTTATAAAATAAATTCCTATGAAGCTATAAATATCCATATATGGTTCTCTTTACTAATTACCTTTCAAGAAAACAATCCCTAACAAACATAAGAGCTAATCAAAACCAGCTCTCCCAAACCTTAACCATAGTTCATTCAAGGAAATTTGTAAGACACTCCCCATATGATGCGAAATATCTAAGAACCCCTACGATCGGTCTATTCATTGAAAACAATGGTTTATTTCCCTTCAAAAACCCATTCTATTATACATGTACATAGGAAAAAGGGTATAGTAATTCAACATACCTTACAAACTCCACCCAAAATTCTGTATGCAATGAAGCAAAGTAGAAAATTAGAAATCTCAGCACATACACTCGTGCAAAGCCATCGGCCAACTATGAAGTCTAAGGATCAAAATTGCTGAACTCAGCTTGTTAGGTATAATATTTGAAAATTAAAAGTGGCAGGTAGCTAGATTTTTTAGAAGGAAAATAAGGTCTTCAAAGTCACGTGAAAATACTGTAGCTTTATCTTTCCAAAGATAAAAAAATCCTTGATGGATAGGTGGTGGATGTTGGCCATGAAGATATGTAGTAAAATATAGGAGTCTTCAAAGTAAAAATGTGGTTGTTGATGTAAGAAAAATCAAGCAAGATTGACAGCAAGGAGGAAAAAGATTTTTGAAAATTAAAATCAACAAGGATAACTAGATTAGGTGGTTTTATTCATCCTTTGATAAATAGTTCAATATTTGAAGGCCAAAATGGTAGCTTGATAAGCTTCTAAAACTATGCTTTGTAATTTAATAAATTCTAAAGTTTTTTTGAAAGTAAAAAACAACAGCTAGATAAAGTAGCTGCAATTTTATCCTAGATAAGTGAAGAAGTAGTTTTCTTAAGTGTCAACAAGAAAGCCGGCTAAAAAGTGGGCAACTATGGAGGAATTGAGCTGAGTTTTTTTTTTTTTTTTGAATGGGATTAGAATTTTTTTTTATCACGGACGAAAATAAAATGCTGAAACATTTCATAATCATTTCATCCGAAGTTAACCATCTTAAACATATATAAATACATGTATAGAAGTTTTCAAATTATGAAACATGACCAATTTTTTTGATATAGGAATAAAATTGACGATGGAGAAAAAATAATAAAATTAAATAAAATAATATTTTATATAAATGATTGTTACACACACACACACACACATATGAGTTGATTTATTGGTCTTTTGAATTAAAATTGATACTCTGTGAAATAATAATAATAATAATAATAATAATAATAATAATAATAATAATAATAATAATAATAATAATAATAATAATAATAATAATAATAATAATAATAATAATAATAGGAGAAAAATAGGTGTTATCCAAAATTATTTGAAAATTCAAAAGCCTATCTTGACTATCTTGAAGTCAATTACAAGAACTAGGTAATTCAAATGGTATGGCAAAAAGAGAAAAATAGGGAGAAAATTTATCCTTAGCCTATCTTGACTATCTCGAAGTAAATTTAAGAGTTTCAAACATGATAGGGTGGCCACCAAGGAGAGTGAAATTAGGAATATATTTTGCCAATACTTTTCTTGAGATTCATCAACTAGGATTTGTAGGAGTTCATACACTCCGGAAACGGCAAGGTGGATAAATACATAAGGGAAAATTTGAGAAGTCTCAGGTTCAAAACCTAACTAAAATCTTTTTTTTTTTTTTTAAAGAAAAATCTAACCCCTAAACTACCCTTATCTCTCCCATGTAAAATATTTATAATACATTATATAACCACACAAATCACGCCATAAAATTTATGCCTATTTCTCAATCAAGAAATTTTAGATATGCATATATCACAAAAACACAAGTTCACAGCTTTACGAGACAATCATATAACATGTTGCAATGTACACATTCATACACAATGTGTGTTATTTACGCATAGACCAGGTGTGACTAGGGTGGGGTATTACATCCTTCCATTCTTAAGAGAATTTCGCCCTCGAAATTCCAACAACCTTATACTCCGTAATAACTTCAGTTACTTCTTCTTTACCCAATCATCAATTTCTCAATAGCATCTTATATGCCATATTAAAGAATACTCACCTTCTAGTTTCCTACACCAACTCAGCACATGCAATGCTATCTAATTTTTTTTTGCACCAAAATCCAATATGTCTTTGATCAAGATGAATTAGTCACAGTACTTTGCATTTGCAAACTACCCTCCCCTCCTTTTTTTTTTTTATTCGATTTCACTTCCAAATACTTTCCTACTGACCTTCATTGTTTTCTCCAAGGGTAAACTCTCCAACATGGTGTAAGTAATTCTGAGCAATCCTATCCCAATTGATATGCATAATCCTCTTTGACCTAGTGTTGCTTAGGATTGGAGTTAATCAAAATATCTATATAATAACCTTGAATAGTAAGCTTACCTTTCCCTACCTTTGTGCTTGCTTCTTACTTCTCTTCGTTCATTGCAAAAACTCTAGCCTTCACTGAAGTTTTCTGCTCTCCATTTGCTGAGGCTACAGTAGTATTGGCTCAGTTAGCCAGGAGAGCAAGTAATATGAGATTCCCTTGATTGGCCCTTAGGGTTTTTGGGTAGTTATTCCTCATATGTGAAGGGTCTCTACAGCTAAAGCACCTCCTAATTTCTCTCTTAGACCAACAGTCTTTCTCTACATGTCCTCTCTTGCCACAGTGAATGCAAGCCATCATATTCATAGCAGTCCCTGTTGGTGTAGTCCGTGCCTGTTTTCCCTTATTTCCCTCTGGTAGTCCTATAGGCCTCTTATGAGTAAAATGTTTAGATGAGTTCGAGGCTTTACTATCAGCTTGATGCATGTTTTTTAGAGCATAAAATACTACTAACAAAGTCCACAATCAATCAAGCTTTAATTAAAATGCTAACCACTGAAACCATACACACGGGTAAGTATACACATCATATAGTATAGGGAATAGCAAGTATCAAATCCACGAGAACTTAGACTCCCACCTTACTTTACCCAAATCTTCATTGTTTAGCTAATAGAACAAAGGAATAGAAATAAAATAACCTACTAACCTAATATACTAGAGAAACTCAAGCCACACAAAAAAATTCACAAGGATAATCAATAAGTGAGATTAAGGTGAAAAGACATGTAAATAGATAGAAATCATTGAGTACACAGTAATGATTAACTAGCTATTTTCTCAATTAATTATTATCTTGGCATCATAAAGGATTAAAGTAGACCCACTTCATTTATAATCCATGGAATCACTGTCTTCTAGTTAAATTAGTAGAACATATTCTGTCTCAACCAATTTACCTAAAAAATGCGTTAAAATCAATCCTCACACAAATTCCTATATTCTAGGTGTTTTAAGCACGAAATTAACCAATGAATCTATATTCTAGAAATCATCAACCAATCTTTGATTACTTAGTCTTTACCCTTAACCTCTTTTTCAAGCAAGTTATGAATAACTAGTATTAAATTAATTAGTTGGCCATTCTTTTCTAACATCCTTATGAAAGTTAATTAGAAGAGAACTAATCAATCCAATAAGACATTATGCTTAAGTAATCAAATACCAAGAATAGTAATGAATTGATTAAAGAACTAAAATCAATACAAAATCATATATCCAAAAGAATATCCTTTAAAGACAATTAAAACATTAATCTCAAATTGTTAATAAATTACAAAGAAGAGAAAAAGAAACCACTCATAGATAAGTAAGCCTTCTTCTTCTTCCTCCTTGAAACCTTCTTGAGTGAACTTCTCTTCTTCTCCAACAATTCTTCTTGATCCTCCTAAATCTTGGTGTTTCTCTAGGAGTTTTCTAAAGATATTATATTGAAGAATTGATAACTATGAAAACTAGTTTGTACAATGTTATTCTCTTGTATATATAGGACTTCTAATTGCTAAAAAGTGTGTACAAGATTCCTTTTCTATGGTTGAAAGAGTTCCCAAAAGGATCAAACTAAAATTGCCAAAATTTGCTCTAAACAAGAAAAATTGCCAACACTAATCAGAATGGACCTGGCGCTGGGTCTATTCAACCCGCTTGGTGCTAGGTCCAATCTGGTTCTCCTCAAAGTTATTGTTTTTCCATAATAGACCTGGCGCATGGTGCCTGAACTGGTCTTGGCACCAGGTCCAATCTGGAATCTTTCACCTTTTGCTCGAAATCCACTTAAATCTGCACAAATTTGTCAAGAATACTTTTTACAAGTAAAATATTAAATAGAAAGAAATATGCCTAGTTATTACATCAAAAGTATCACCAATTACCCTAAAATAACTACAAAAATAATAATGAATTTAGCCTCTATCACATACCCCCACACTTGAACTTTTGCTTGTCGTTAAGTAAATAAGAAGTACTACACTAAGTAAATGGCTTAAGAGAAAAACAACTTTTCAACTTATCCTTAGCAAATTCATCCATAATAAAGGAAATAATCTTTTCTAACCTCAAATACTAACTTGTCATCCATTCAACCCTTTTATAACCTTTCAAACTCATGTATTAAAAATCAGATGATCCTAAGGCCATCAAAATTAAGTTAAACAAGCTTATATCTAGTACAAGAAAATTATTCCACTCCTCAAACAAAAATATAGATAACATAAATCACATAAGTCAAGTCATTTAACCAATTCAAGCATTATAAACTCAAATTTACAAAACTCAAGTCAGTGAAATACGAAAAACACTCAATTCTTTTTTTTTTTCTTAATTTTTCAATGACTTAGGGATTTGATAGCCCAAAGTGAAATGATTTCTCTTCACGCACCGTATTGGCCCCCTTATAGTCATCATCATTTTTGTAGTAATTTTCTTTTTCTTTCTTCCTTCTTTCCTTACCTTCTTGCCTTCAGAATAGTCTCAAAAGAGTGTGATGCTTATTTGTTTCTTCTCTTCCACTCACCGTGTTGGCCACATTTTCAGCAAAAGGTCTCTCTTTTCTTTTGAACAAATGAACGCAAAATTTTTTCAACTCACATTATTTCTTTTCCACTCAAATATTTTTTCACCTCACATTCATTATTCACAACTTAGAGTCATAGCAAATTTTAATTCTATAATACAAGAATTAATCAACAACTCTTCCCATACTTCATCACATCATCCATATTTTGAGTCAAAGAATAAAATAAAACTTAAATACCAATATAACCAAGGTTAACTTAACTTCTCAAGGCTTAGTAAAATACGACTTAATACACAAGTTTACCTTTAGTAAAAATCCAACCATAATGAATGACAAATTCATATCCAAAATTAAAAGAAAATCACAACTCCATTATAGATAAATAAGCTTAGTTTAGCTCCAAAATTTCTAAATTCTCAAATTTTCAAAATTTTCAACAAAATTGTTTGATATCAAGAAAACACCAAGATAATTGATAAAAACTTGGACAAAAATATTACTAAACCACTCCCCCACACTTAAACTGGACAATGTCCTAATTGGAAAAAAATTAACACAATAAAGCATTTCCAAATGGACCAAAAATAATAAAAGAGGTAGAAAATTAAGCAATACTCCCCAAGTCCAATAAAGTGCCAATAGATATCAAAACTGGAAATAGAGAGAAGGGCTTATTCAAGAAAATGTTATTCAAACCTACAAAAGAAAACATAAATAAAAGAACAAAGAAAATAATAACAAAATAAAGACACACCAAAATAATAGAAAATAAACTAAAAATCCAAAGAAAGCAAATAAAGACACGACTCACTCTCCCACACTTAAACTAGAAAATATTTTCCTTATTTGGGAGAGGAAAAATAAAACACTTAACCAACTAAAGAAAATTAAACCTAAGACAAAGAGACAAACTCTTTCCACTTATCATGCTTTATCATCATCCCTTTGTAAAAGATATTAACACTCATTGAAAAAAAAAAAAGGATGATGAAAGTAGAAATAAGAGAGGTTTTTGAAAAATAATGGATTCATGAAAATAATTTTTCTCAATAAAGAAAAACACATAAACCTCATTCTCTAATATTCTTTTAGACACACAAATATTTTTGTCAACATATAAGTGCACATGGTGTCTAAAGAATGCATCAAACTTGAAATCACCATTTAAACCTTCAAAAGATTTGTCACAATGAAAATTCTCTTTAAAACTTAGTATTTGACTTTTAAAAGATGGGATTAAGAAATCCTTACCTTTCAATGCATGGTCTACAAAAACTAAGTTACCTTCATTTGGATGGGCTGAAGGGTAAAATTTGTCAACATCCTCTAAGGACATCATATGATGTAATATGGATAAATCTAACTCCTTAAGGCATGTGAAGCTTAACACATCATCATTTGGATCATTGTTCACCAAGAATTGAGAGAAACCTAAAAAATCATGTGACGAGGAGAAGTTAGAGTTCTAAGCATGATAAGGGCTAAAATCATCATTATTTTCCAAATTATTTGAGGTTGTTTTGAGATACATTTGTTGTAATAACTAGGCATATTTCTAACTATTTGACATTTTGCTTGTAAAAAGGGTTTTTGGCAAATTTGTGCAAATTTGAGTTAAAATCAAGCGAAAAGTGAATAATTCTAGAATGTACCTAACGCTAGGTCTAACTAAGGGACCAGGCATCGGGTCCATTATGGTCAAGCAGTAGAAATAGAGCCAATGTTCAAGGGAATACCAGAATAGAATTGGCGCTAAGTCTGGAAAGTGTACCTAGTGCCGGGTCCATTCTGTCCGACCAGCAAAAACAGAGCAAAAATAAGGGAAGAACAGAATGCACTGGTGCCAGGTGGGTCGAAGGTACCCAGCGCCAAGTACGCTCTAATAAATGAATTTTCTGTGTACGAAATTAGGAATTTTTCAATGATTTTGGTATTTTTTGAATCCTACTCGGCCATGACTTCCTAAGCCACAAATTTAGCATATAAGAGGCCTGTAAAAGCACAAGAAAATGCAAGAGAAAATGTGTGATTTGAAGGATCCAAGCTAGCTACTCAATCACCACTCAAAAGAGCATTGTTCAAAGGAGGTTTTCAAGAGAAGAAGAAGGGCTTATCTATGAGTTTTATCTGTTATCTTTTGTTTACTTTTCTTTAACAATGATGTGCTTAATGTTTTGTTTGTAATTAGACATTATTTTGGAGATTATGATTTTAAGTTAATTGGAACTTTTGATAAATTGATTTGTGTTCTTGGTATTTGATTACTTGTTTTTCTTACAGAATTGGTTGATTGATTTTTGTTATTGAATTGATTGAAAAATAGGTTGGTAATGACTTCAATTAATTAATTTCAAATTTGTTATCACTTAACTTGCTTGAAAAAAGAGTTAATTGTTTAGAACATTGATAATTAAAAGTTGGTTAATGATTGCTAGAATATGGATTCATTGACTAATTTCATGTTTTAAATCACGTAAAATATAGGGGTTTATATAAGGATTGATTTTAATGCGTCTTTTGGATAAGTTAGTTGAGTTAGAATACATTCACTAATTTAACTAGAAGATAGCGATTCTATGGATTGCAAACGAAGTTGGTTTATATTAAATCCTTCATGATGCTAAAATGATAATTGATTGTGATGAATGCTAAGTTATTCAATATTGTATTTTCAAGATAATTATCTAGTTACATGAAATTGAATCCTTGAGTTATATTTATTTTTATCTTTATTTATTATTTATTATTTTCTTATTTTATTGGCTAACCAATAATGATTTTGATAAAGTAAGGTAGGAGTCTAAATTCTCGTGGATTCGATATTTGCTATGTCTTATACTATACGATGGGTATACTTGCTTGTATGTGTGATTTTAGTGATTGGTATTTTATTTAAAGCTTGATTGATTGTGAAATTTGTTGGTAATATTTTCTACACTAAAAAATGCACATCAAGTTTTTGGCATCCCACTATCAGAAACACTCGTGTCTTGTTGATTTGGACTTTGTTATATTTGTAAATATCACTAACTTTTGTGTTTAGGTAGTTTATGAATATTTCTAATTTGTGTATTTTTCTTTTCTTTATTTTTTTATTATTTTAGTTTGTTGTATTTGTTTGTTTTTATTTTTATTTTCTATTTATTTTTTTTCTTTGAGTGTGAGGTTCAAACCATCATCATGGACAATTATTCAAGGGCACAACGTCAAAAGGAGCTATAATGATGATAGATTGGCAAGGTCACAAGCTCAGATTAACGTTTTCAATCAAATTCTTTATTGCCAGCCAACACAAACCCTATAACACCCCTACTAAAGACAACAACAGAAGCATATCAATACCGACTATTGCCACGTCCAGTTTCCTGGACAAAGGGTCTTTATAATGAAAATAACAGAGTATACAAGGTCTAGATCCATACAACAACCCATACTGATGGTTACATACACACACATAACAAAAAATCTCATACATGAAAATTTTCACTTCACATCAGTAATAAGGCACATTATCAAAAGGGAAATGTTCGGACCTAAACTGCTGTCATTATGGTATCGTCCTTCTATCTTTAGGTCTGCTCAATTCCAGATCCTACAAAAGGGTAAGATAAAAGATACATGTGAGTGAAAAATCACCCAATGAGTCCCGTGTGTGCTAGTGCTTTATGAAAGAACAGAGTACATAAAACTTTTGTGCAGAAAGCATTTCATTTTCAATACATTTTCCAACTGGAAAAAATTTCAAAAATCTTAAAAAAGAGTTTATTGGCCCATTTCATACCGGTAAATGTCAAGGACTCGATAGAAAAGCTAGCCCAAACTTATATTCGAAAGATAGTCTGACTGCATGGAGTGCATTCCAGCATCATGTCTGACCAAGACCCGAGGTTTACATCTCATTTTTGGGGAATGTTTCAGGAGGCAATGGGGTCAAATTTGAAATTCAGTACGACGGCGCATCCGCAGAGCGATGGGCAGTAAGAAAGGGTGATACAAATATTAGAAGACATGCTGAGAGCCTGTGTTTTGGACTTCGGGGACAAGTGAATAGAATGTGTACCATACGTCGAATTGTCATATAATTATAGCTACTAAGTCTCAATTGGGATGGCACCATATGAGGCTTTGTATGGGTGCAAGTGTCAGGTACCGTTGTATTGGAGCCAGTCGGAAGATGGTCATGTGAGCAAAATCGGAGAGGTCTGTGTCCAAGAAATGTTGAATAAAGTGAAATTGATCTGGGAAAGGTTAAAGGCGGCTCAGAGCCGACAGAAGAGCTATGCAGACAACCGGCGAAGGGATCTAGAATTTCAAGTCGGGGACAGCGTATTTCTGACACTAACACCGAATAGGGTAATTTTGAAGCATCCGAAGGGCGAGAAGTTAAATTCGAGATATTTGGGGTCGTTTCCGATTAAGGAAAGAATTGGACCGGTAGCTTACCGATTGGACCTGCCGGATGGGTTGACGGGTATCCATGAGGTGTTTCATGTGTCACAATGTAAGAAGTATAATACAGATCCCGGTCATGTATTGAATGATGAACCATTAGTGTTACAGCCAGACTCGAGCTATGTGGAGAAGCCTGTACGAATATTGGACCGCAGTGTTAAGACTCTCCGAAACAAACAAATACCGATGGTCAAGGTTCAGTGGGAGCATCATGGCATGCAGGATGCCACATAGGAGTAAGAGGAATGGGTTAAGCGGAAGTATCCCGAGCTAAAATAGAGGTATACTTGAATTTCGGGATGAAATTCTTCTAAGAAAGGGAGGATGTGAAACCCCAGTCAAAACCAACCTTAGAGTAAGGGGGTTGGGATGCATATCATATTTTATTTCATGTTTAAATATATTTGTATATGATTTTATGTGCTTTGGATTTGAGTTTTATTGTCTCGAAGGCTTGATTGTGAGTATTGAGTGAGAAGGGCAAAATGGTAATTTTTACTTGAGGTGAAAATATGGAGATAGTTTGGGAATTAAATAGGAAAAGCATTTTAGAGAGGAAATAAGAACAAGAGTGATAGTGGTTTAGTGGTTAGAGCCTTAGAATTAATTCTTGAGGTCTTGGGTTCAAATTCCATCATAGGTCCTTTAGCTTGGTTAAATTTTATTTTTGCTTGGGAAGTATCATTTTTGGCCTTAGTGGTGGTTGGAGTAGGGTAGAGATGTTGTCCGATGAGAGACATGATTGGAGTCTTCAAATCCTACACTTTTTCTCTACACAAAATTCCTAAGGGGAATTCATTTCCTCTTGATCCTTAATTTTTCCTATTTCTCAATTCATTAGTTTGTTCATTTTGTTCAAGCCAATTTTATTCTAGAAACATTCCAGCAATGTGCTATGGCTTTGAAGGCTCGAAATGTCTTAGTAAAGGACATCATATGGACCAAAACAATGGAAGAGAGGGAAAGATTTCAAGTGAATTAAATTCCTTAGTGACCTTTATAAAAATTCACTCTAGCTAGGTTCATTTCCCTTCCTGCATAGAATTGAAAATTTTCCAGCTTTGTGTGCCTTCAAGGTGTCAAAATTCTTAACCATTATTCCTTTCCAAATGCTGCCAGAAAATGGCCCTTTTGATCAGCTTAGAATCTGGATTTTTCTAGCTATTTTTCGGGCTGCAAAAAGATGGTGCAAAACCAGAAAAATCCCTGGGCAAATCGCAGCTTTGGAGGTCCAAAACCAAGCTATTTTCTTCCAATTTTTGTTCAGATCCTTAGCAATGCTTTGGAGTATTTTTGGGATGTAATAAATTTTTTAAGTTAAAATACTATTTTTATTCCACTATTTTATTTGTGTGACCTAATTATAAAGACCCTTTGTTCTTTGGACGGGGCGACATCCCCAGCCCTGGCGGGCCTAGGTAGCGGGGTGTTACATTTATGCTGTAAGATAGTTAGAATGATTAGAATTGCAAGGAAGGGGCAACAATGGCATCCAACCATCTCTATCCACCCGGAAGATTTACTAGCGCCTCAGCCCACACCGCAGCCTACATCTTAGCTAATCATACCCTTGGATGAGAGCAGTGATGATAAGGTTCGGATTATTGAGCCACCCCCAATACCTATAATAGACTTAGTTACTAATAGTGAAGATGAAGAAATTGACATGGAATATATCCCACTCCCACCTAGTCCCGTTATTGATTTAACTGCTGATAGTGATGACCCGGGGGAAATAGATTATGAATTTCTACCTAGACCTTCCTTTATACCCCTACCCAAGCAGGTTGAAATCGGGGAGAGTTCTAGGAGACCCAGGAAAGAGCCAATGGACTATGGGTTCGTGAATTGGGCAGGGATAGACTTTTCTAGGAATTTAAGAGGATGGTTGTATGATGTTGACTTTGAAGATTTTGATGAGGATTAGAGAGGCTTGGTTCTTCTATGCTTAGGATGTTTTATTTATAGCTTTCAACAAGATCCTATGCTAGGAGTCCATTCATATTTGTTGCTTTATTTCAAAATTTATGCAAATAAGAGTACCTAGAGTACTCTAAATCTTGAAAATAAAAATCTATATGCAATTCTTTATACAAAATTTGCATCTACTTTTCTTTTGCTTAAACCTGAATATGAATGCATGCTCGATGTAAATGTTTTAAACTTTGATGCATAAACTCATTATCTAGGGTATGGTGTAGAATGGCACCCAAACATCGTGCAGCCACATCCAGTAGAAGGGTTCTAGAGGCAGAACCCGTGACACTGGAGTTCAATACAACTTAAATGCCATCACCAAACCAGGGGGGTGAGAATGAACCAATGGGATCGGAGGAGCCTGTCAGTGTAACTATGGGGCAAGCGTTCCACAAAATGACCGAGATTCTGCGGACATTGACTGAGTGGGGAATCCAAAGGGGGAAGATGAAGCACTGGAGAGGTTTCCGAAATTTCAATCTCCCATCTTCTTGGAAGAAGCTGAGCAAGAGTAGAAGGACTTGAATTTGAGGCAGCGGAGGTGGACGAAATTTTTGGAAGAGTATCGTTGTCCAATCAACTACCACCTCGAGAAGGCTAACATCATTGCTGATGCCCTAAGCTGTAAAGTCAAAATGGCCAAGCTGAGAGTACAAGAGAATCAAGTGGTCCAAGATGTGTTGGATAGACGAGTGGAAGTTCAAGAAGAGAGGATTATTGTTAGTAATATAAGGTTGATGCCGGATCTTAGGCGGGAAATCATCGAAGCTCAGCAAAGTAATGCAGAATTTCAACTTTTCAAAGATAAGGAGCTTAAACGGCAAGGTAGTGATTTTTGGCAGGACGAAGTGGGAATTCTGTATTTTTGAGACTGTCTGTGTGTTCCCAATGAGCACCAATTTAAGGATAGGATTTTGGAGGAAGCGCATAAAGCGAGTATGCAATTCATCTAGAAGAGGCGAAAATGTATCAAGACCTGAAAAGGGCTTATTGGTGCCCCGGAATGAAGAGGAACGTGGCTAAGTATGTCTCGATGTGTC